>CAIGRN010023887.1:0-22112 GCA_903798345.1 Fraxinus anomala
AATTTTGGGTCGAGTCCAAAATCTCTATTTACTTACTTTCTTGGGTTGGTTCTAATCTTGTTGTGGGTTGTGTAGCTACTATTGCTACGTGGTTCTTATCACAAATCTTGTCCGTCCTTGAAAATGTATGTTAAGAAATTGTGGTTTTAATAAAAATATTCCAAATACAAAATTACATTGAAAGAGTGTATGTGATCCGTGAGACTATTTTGGTTGCTTGACAACTTCCAAATGGACCTAATTCATGGAGGCTTTCTTGCCAAAAAGATCGTTCCAGACAATTACAAGACAACAACAAAACATCTCAATTTGTAGTACATGTTCATATTAACCACATCAATGAAGTCGAAAGCCTAGTGGGATTTTAATTGTGTAAAGGAACCATGTGTGAATGTTTGAATCTTATACTAGATTTATTTAGTTGTTGATATTTACTTTTACTAGATCTATCAACGAATTGGAAAGAGAAAACTCGAAATTAATCTAAAACAAGATTTACTTTGTTATTTTTGTAAATGAAATATGTTAGTCTTTCATAGTTAGTAATGAATTGAAAGGAGTGATGTAAATGATAAAACCAACTACAAGAGAGTTATTATAAGAACATCTACCTCATCTTCCTATCTCTTCAAGAAAACCACATATCAAGCCATTCCAATCCCCAACCTCAACCATGTCTCTAAACCTAGAATCTAATTCCACATAAGCCTCTCTATAATGGGATTTTCTTGTTTTTTCTCCTGTTTTTCCTATCCATTTCATTTCATTCAATACATGGCACCAAAGATTTGATCCAAAAGACTTGTAAAAAAACAAAATACTATGATCTCTGTGCATCATCTCTCAAATCTAATTCCACCAGCCAAAAAAAAGACACAAAGGGATTGGCAGTTATTATGGTTAAAGTTGGAATTTCAAATGCAACTGCCACAAATTCTTACCTCTCCACCCAACTTTTAACCACTACAAATGAAACATTGATGAAGAAAGCCACGAAAGAATGTCCACAAAAGTATTCTTTTGCAAGTGATGCACTTCAGAGTTCAGTTCAAGATTTGGGTGCAGAAATTGCTGTTGCTGATTATCCAAATGCCTGTAAAAATGCATTTAAGAGGTATTCTGGATTGGTTTATCCACCTGAAATTGCTGTTAGAGAAGAGGGTTTGAAGCATATTTGTGACGTGGTTTTGAGTATTATTGAAGATCTTCTGGCAACAAACTGATCAGAGAGGTGAATAATCGACCCCAAACTTATTAAAAACAAGGTCGTGACTGATTGGAGCAGCGAAAAATCGACCCCAATTTCATGAGCAACAATGCTTAATTTGTTTTTGTGGTTGGTTATTGATTTGTTTCTTGCTTTTCTTGTGTAAACATCAATGATATTATATACTTTATTAATGTGTTAAGTTCCACCTCAGTGACTGGAAGTTGGAGTCAAATGTTTCAACACCTACTGAACTTTGACATATTTCACAACTTATTGAACCTTACATTGCTTCCCACTGGCCATTCTACTTCAAGTTTTTGCACTCCATCGCTCATTGGATATTTTTCGTTTGAATTTTCGCCTACGTGGATGAACGAAATCACACGTGACAATTAACTTCATCCAAATTTTAAATGAGATACTTCGAGATGTCAATGAGATCGATGGAGATTATATTACGATTATATTGCCATCCTTATATTATTATGTTTACCATAATTGTACATTACCATATTAGATTATTACTTACTATAGTTATACATATTTCTATTCCTATATAATGAAAGCGATCCCAAAAGGGAAAACCATTCAGCCAAAATATTGACATTTAACTGTATATATTGGATAAATTAATTTGCTAGAGGATCAAGAATCCTAACCCTCTTATCCTCCATATCCACCTGAATCAGAAACCTCTTATTCATTGAGCAAAAGAATCAGTTCCTCCGACTCTCTATCACTAATGTTCCAACCAAAGCTAAAATTCCATCATTCTGAAGAAAATAGAGGGAGCAAAAGTACCCACCTTCCACACATCTTTTCCGGATTTTTTTCTGTTTTATGTTCCCAGTACCCAAACCACCTATACATTTTAATATTGAAACCAATCCTCGAAGCCACTAAGGTCATATTGCTAGATAGTTGACATTACCATGGACAAAATTTTAGCTTCATTTTTCTTTCCTAATACTGACCAATGTTGTCAGGCCCAACTTACCTTACATGCCATTAATGCTATTTTGTCCCATCTAAATGTTAGGACTATTGTTGTTATATCCTATGTTGGGATAACAATACTGAAGCATTGATTTAATTCATAACTTGCTTCCTTCCTTTTCTAGATCTGTCATTGTTTTCCATGGTCAAATTGCATCAATCTCTAGTAATTCTAGTAGATTTTTGACGGACTGAAATCCTTGAAATTCTTGATTAGTCAATTGAATCCATCAACTTTGGTTAGTTTCAAATTTATTTATTTATTTATTATTTTTTTTTTTTTGTTTCTTTAGACTCGAGTAAAATGACTGGCATATGATGCAAAGTTAAGAAGCAAAACCTCATCTGGTTTGATTTCTCCTTTTTTGCTTTCTTACATGCAGTACAGTAGCTCGATCATATGTATCGTATTTCACACTTGCTGATTCGGAGATCATCTCGAATTGTACAGACATCATTCATAAAGATTGTACATGAATTCAAATACATAAATCATAGTTCATGCATATGTACATACATGAATTGACTAAACATGAGTGGACTAAATTCTATATAGACATGCAAACAAACATGTACAGACGTGAATTGAAAAGCAGTTAGAATTTGACTGCAAGTCTGCACAGCTATGATGCATGCGTATATTTTTAAAAAATCACATGTCACCAAATTAATTTCGACACACATTAAAGATGATTTTGCTTATAAATATTATTACATTCTAACTAATTGACTTCGATTTTAAGAGAATCATGTTGATAAGTGATAACGTATTATAAACTAAAAAGGAAAAAAAAGAGAATAAAAGAGAGAAGTCAATAAATTTTTTGTGCTTTATTAATAACTAAATCCTCATATTTATAGGGAAGAATTATGGCTACAAGATATACAACAGTCATAATGATTAGGGCTATAGGAGTATAAAAATCATTCATTAATATTTACAACATTGGTAAAATTGTATTTTCAATTAATCGAAGTTGTAGTATATATGTATTTTAGGGGCTTAATTTCATTATAAAGTATTTCAAAATCCAAATGTTATTTACTTAATAATGTATTGTAAGTACTAAGTCTTACTCCACAAATAACCTCTTTCAAATTAAATAAAATTAATATTATTTATTTATTATTATTATTATTTTTTTGAATTTCAAACTTGTATAATATTTTATTTTAGCCAGAATTTGGAGACTGAGATTAGCGAGAGTATGATTAAGATGGATTATGATTATCACATTTTTCTAATGCATTTGATGTAACATCCTATTTAAAAAATAAATAAGTATTGTAAAACAAATAAAAAAAAATGACACTGTATGGTCATTGATAGCGCTACCTTTTACAGACCATTTTTAAGATATAGTAGTTAGTAACTAGTATATTTTGATGTCTAAGTCATTTCCTTATCGTGGACCCCATTCAAATGGAAATACTTATTCAAATGGAACACGGAACACGGAATCCTATTCAAATGGAAATTAAATCCTCAAGTCCACATCCAAGAACAACAAATTAGGAATAGGAAAAAGAAAAAAGTAGACGAAAAACCGAATCTTCTCGTAGAAGAAAGGATGAGAAAAATGAGGAGTAATATTGGGACGATAAGTACTCCACACTAATGTGTTTTTTTCATTTTTATTGGATTATAAGTATAATTGTAAATTTGTTGTTGTGTATCTATAAAAAAATATATTTTAATTATGGTGTGATTATAATGTGGTGTAGTAAATAAATTTTGTGGTGGTAATATAATTCCCTTTTTGATTAATAAGTAAATTTTTACTTATGAATGCACTTAAAAGTGGACTTTTGACTTTTTAGTAATTTTTTACTTTGAAAACTTTTGCTCCGATTGAATCTCCTTAAAATTCTTAGTGAAATTACAATTGTAAATAAAATTTTACAACTATATTTAGAATCAAACTTGTTACCAATTACGCTTAGTTGCGTGTATCTCACTCCCTTTGAGGAGATTCAAACCCTTTGCCGTGTTGGAAGTCCTGAATCCTCAGTGCAACAATTATCCTCTTGACTTGTCACCCACGATACAATTGTCCAATTAAAACGTTGTTGAGTTGAATCTGTTTGCACTAGAAGATGAACTTAAAGCTCCATAAAAAGAACCCTTTCTTTTATCCAATGTATAACAACTATAGTAGAAAGAAAATATGAAGTTGTAGATGTACATATATTAGTAGAATATGAGTGATACATATAGATGCTGAGATTAATACTCTCATGACTTCAACTCATGAAACTCCCATAATAATATTTTACATTCATCACAATAATAATGCCCATGAATATTATAGCAAGTAATAACTCACTACCTCAATAGGATCAAGTAACTCTATTATTTCACATTATAAGAATTATTAATCTAAAATGTAAAACAAATATTAATAACAAGAAAAGTCAGCCCCAAACTATTTAGTCTTTTAGCTGAAGTTGCATTGAAATAACAAAGAAATTTCCACCACTTGAGCATCCTCATCTTAAATCCAGAGTAAAGCAGTCGTCGGAAGTGAGCTGAACAATTGAACAAAACGATGGGTTCTAATGCACCAATGCCATGGATAGGCCTATACGCTGCTGTAGCATCTCTAATATGGACTCTTGCACTTTTTGCTGATGCAGCGATCTCCATCCGCCATAGAAAATTATGGTTCCCCTGCAGATATTCTTCTCTCAATGCTGCTTCCTTGACTGTGTTAGCCGTCGCAGTGAAGTTGTCAATGGATCTAACTACCCCAATGAAAGGTATGGATGATCAAGCCGCTAAAACTACTAGCACTGCTTTCTTGTGTGTTTCAACCACTCATTTCATGCCTTCTCTGGGATCCATGAGGGATAGAGAAATATTAGTTAACTTGACAGCATTGGGCATCCTTATAGTGACGCTTACCGTAAATGTTATCATCCAAAAATTCACAGGCATGATTGAAGATTATTTACAAGTGGCGAATCTGGTGATTGTCTTTATGTGTGTTTATACGTTCATTATATTGAGTTCTTCTGCTTTAACGGTATCTACAAGTAAAAGGTATTTGGAACGTAAGTATAATGAACTGCACACAAGAATTTCTGCAGAGGAACTACAAGGAGACGAATTAATGGACTTTGACAAGTTAAAGTCACGCGTGAAGAAGTACTGGGTGATGGCAGAAACAGGTAACCCTCAGTTTGTGATGGCAAGATCTGAGGCCAGCTGTGTTTTATTCATGATCTGCATCATTAGTTCTACTTTTTATGGATCAGTATTGCCAACAAACTATAACCCAGCTTCAGATTATAAATGGTCAGTATATCTTGTTTATTGGACTCAATATGTAGGCATGTATCTTTGCACTTTCATGTCTTTGGGAAGACTTTTAGTAGCTTTAATTGACACTGTACGAAATATTAGAAAATGTACCATCTCTAACATTTCCTTAGAAATAAAGAATTACAGGATCAAAAAATTGGTAGTGTGGAAAAAGAAACTCCCACCATTACATGTTGGAGGCCAGAAGCTTAGAAAAATTATTTATCACATCAGAAATCAACTTATCAATATTTGTATAGGAAGTCAGATAGTGATTGTGATCGTGAATAAATTGCTTGTGCCAATCTCAATTGCTAGAGTTCTCTTCCTATCGGTCAGAGCTCAATCGACATCGGGCTATCTCGTGCTAGTTATAATCCCATTGTTTTTCCTACTCTTTATTTGTACCTCGAGGATGAGAATCATTAGACTCTTAGTGATGTTGAAGAAATTTTTATTCAATCCCAATGAATCAGAACACATGCTTGGTTATGAGGAAGATCTTAGAAATTTTGTTTTACTTCTAGAAAGTGAGGCAATACAAGACGGATACCTGGAGTTCATTAACACATCTATTAATTCATCCATAAAGATGGGTGCAAAGCATCAGCCTAGATATCTAATGGAACTTATGGAGAATACCACCTGCTTCGAGGGTGTATTAAAATTTGAAAGTGATCAAGTCTCTCCGATTATTTGCACAGAACCTCTTAATTGCTGGAGTCTATCCATGGCAACACTAACAAGCATCATGATTGCTCTTCCCAACGTACAAAATGAGAAGAGTAATCAGTTGTTAAAAAGTGTCACTGAAGGTTTTAAGTATGTGCGCCTTATAGAGAAAAATCTGGATGTTCATAAAAAATTGGTAAGCAGCACGACTGCTGCAGATTTTGCATGGGTTGTAGTTGAATTGAGACACAAGTGGTTAGACATGGACCTCCAAAATAATGCCAGGGTATCAAAATCCTCCAAAGAAACTCTTCAGAATCTATCAAATAAAAGCGAAGAAATTTTGAAGGAATTCACGAGTAGAATGAATGAAAATGCTATGGAAAGCTCAGTTAACTTGCCTGAAAATATCATAATTGCTAATTCAATGTACAAAATAAGCAACAGTTTGTTGTTGGTCTATGAGGAAGTCTATCATTCAGCATCAGATACTCAAGTGTTCGAGAGCTTGTCTGTTATCATTGCAGATATAATAGCAGCATGCCTGACAAATTTACCTCATTTTATACTCAAGAAATGCCACAATAGCGCCATAGAAGAACGGGAGAAAAGTATACGTGAAGCAACTCACCTTTTGGGAGAAACTCAAGGCATTCTGAAAGCTCTTCAGAAGCGTGAAATTCCTAATCTATCACCAGAACAGTCAATTTACATTGACGAATGGCGTAATTTACTCAAACACACTAACCATGGCATTTCGGACTCAAATCCCAGCAGTGATTTGGATATACAAGAACTTTGTGCAAATGATACAGCAGGTATAACTTTACCCTCGTTCTCTAGTTCCATTCTGATTTTGCCTCGGAATTTATTATTATTCATGTTCCCATTACGATGACTTCAGTTTTTATTTAGGCTTTTATTGAATTCACATTTCACCAAGTAAAAATAAAGAGAACTAGTTCTTTTGTATCTCATTATTAATAAAATAAAATAAAAATTCATGAAGTACGCTTAATTTTGGTGTTTTCAGAAGCCTTGGAAACGGATGAAGGCAACGTGTAGTCTCATGTGAGCGGGGAAGTGGCCGAAGAGTCATGAGAAGAAAAACAGAACCAAACCCTAACATTTCCACTTTCAGAAGTTATCCTTTTATAAGCATCTTTTTTGTGTGTTTATTGGAGTTTGCCACACAACTGTTGTGATCTCTGAGCCATTCAGTAACATTGTGTTATCATGAAAACCTAGTGGCACCTAATGTTGGCATTTTATTAGACATTATTATGCATATTTCGAAGATTATAAGTGTCGTTTAATATTATTGTGCTGTTATAATTTGTTGATCAATACAATATATTATTTACTTATTGTTTGGTCGTGATGCCAAACAAGTCTGGGGCAGTGATGACCCATGATTGATCTTCAGGCTTAGGCCTAAATTGGAGACAAACCAAGTGGTCCAACCCTCACAAGATCAGTCCAAGCTCGGACCCCACCCATTTAAAAGGGCTACTTTAAGAACACATTTTACTTGTATTGCCACTCAGTAGCAACTTCAGTGTATTTCGAGCAATCTAGATCATTAGATTAGAAGCACGGTCAATGATTTTTAGGTCAATCTATTGCCCTAGTGTTTGAGAGGAAATCGTGTTTCTCTACTTTTGTAAGTTACAAAACTTTATGTGCTAAAGATTTGGGTCCGGCATTAGGGTTGAACGTGTGAGATACAGGGCACGAAATCCGAGCCCTAAAATTGTGTACATGGTGGTGCTGATTATACTTTTAATTGCTATAATGATATGTAGAGTTGTCGTGTACTTTATTCTATACTTCACATGAGATTTTTATATTAGTGTTATCGAAGCTTTAGGTACAACACTTTGGGAAGATGAGCCACCGGTTTAGAGTATTGTAAAGGATCTCGCATAATTCTTGGGGTCTGAAAGATTTTGAAGATTTGGTGTTGGATCAGTGAAGTTTTTTAGTGTTCTTTCATGTGGATTAGAATACGCATGTTAAATCTAGGCTAGATCTGACACTTCTGTGGGGAACCTACTCGAGTTTGACACAATATGTAACATTTCAAAATTCTTTTCTTCATGCTTGGGAGAAATGAAAATGTTTAAGATCAGGGAAATGTATAATGGTCACACATGCTCGATGAACATTGTTTTAGGATCTTATCGGCAAGCATCTAGCTCGATTGTGTCAAATTGCATCAAGTACAAATACATATATTCATGTACAATATACACTCCTAATGATATCTTGAATGACATGTTACATGAATATAGAGTATTAGTGAATTATGTGAAAGTGTGGAGGTCAGGTGAACAAACATCAAAATTGATTAGAGGTGATCCAACGGCATCGTTTCAGTTGTTGCCTTCTTATTTCTTTATGTTAGAACGGATGAACATGGAGACAGTCACAAGAATATAAACAGATCATTTAAATAGATTTAAATATTGTTTTATGGCTTTGGGTGCATCGATCGCTGGTTGGAAATATTTTAGGCCAGTCTTTGTAGTTGATAACACATATTGAAATGGCCACTATGGGGGTACACTCTTCACAACTTGTACACAAGATGCAAACAATAATATTTTCATACTGGCTTTTGGGATTGGGGATAATGAAAATGATAAGTCATGGAGATGGTTTCTTGAGATGTTGAAAATGGCATATGGATCGAGAGACGGATTGTATAATATCAGATAGACACAATAACATAAGAAATGTCATTGAATTCATATATCCAGAGGCAATGCATGAGATCCGTTCATACAATTTGCTTAAAATTTTGAAAACTCATTATGTAAAATCAGGTCACAATGTCATCATGCATTCAATTTTGCATTCAGACGCATACAATGGATGAATTTGAATAACAAATGCAGCAATTAGACTCAATGAATGAAGAGATCAGGGGATATTATGTGGCTGTCTGTAACATATATTATGACTTTCGGTAACTTGTTTTGTGATATTATGAAATGTCTGTGAATATCTATGATCTTGCATGTTTAATATACGAACTATATTTCATTTATTGTTACATGAAATTGAAACATGATTATGAATGAAAAATATCGGTGGATATTTAGTATGTGGTCTTATTTACCATTGAAACATGATATATTTTATGAATGTGGCCATTTGTCACCTGTTTTGTAATAATGCTGACTACCTGTAAACCTTTTAGAATTAACTATGACCGTATGCGACATGTTGTTACTTTTGCTTGAATATATTATCTAATAACTAAAATTATTTTTTAGACGGATATTGGATATGAAAAAAGGTCAAGATTGCACATGCCAAACAATAGATACTCTACTATGACGTCAAACATAGTAGAATATGTAAATGTAGTCACGAAGGCAGGAAAGAATTACACTGCTCAAGAACTTCTAGACTCATTGTTGCAAACACTCCAATCTTGGTTTCACAAGAATAGGGATAACACAAATTACACTTTTCACAAAGCCTGCAACCAAATATGAGAAGCTTTTGAGGGAAATGAGCAATGATGAGAGAAATCTAAGGTAAAAACAGCAAACTATGTATATTATGTTGATCAAAGGTATAAGTTTAAATATTTTTTTATTTTTAGGTTTCACCAGCAAGTCACACTTTGTTTGAAGTGAACAAGAACTTCTAGACTCATTGTTGCAAACACTCCAATCTTGGTTTCACAAGAATAGGGATAACACAAATTACACTTTTCACAAAGCCTGCAACCAAATATGAGAAGCTTTTGAGGGACATGAGCAATGATGAGAGAAATCTAAGGTAAAAACATCAAACTATGTATATTATGTTGATCAAAGGTATATTTTTAAATATTTTTTTATTTTTAGGTTTCACCAGCAAGTCACACTTTGTTTGAAGTGAGGGACAATTCTTCATCATACATGATTGATATAACTCAACATACATGTAGTTGTAAAATGTTTCAATTGGATCAACTTCCCTGTCTACATGCACTGGCAGTGATAGCAACATTGAAGCTGGATGTGTATGACTTTTGCTCGGTGTATTACACAAGAGATGCATATCTGAATACCTACAAAGAGACAGCCTTTCCTGTAGGTAATAAATCAGAATGGAGTTTGCTAAAAGATGTTAATAGTAGAGTTGTACTTGCTCCAACCCAAAAGAAAAGTCTAGCCGGCCACCGAGAGGAGGAAGAAGCCAGCTTGTGAAAGATCAGAAGTTGTGAAATGTGGAAGATGCGGTGAATCTGGTCACAATCGTCCAACATGCAGGAACATGGTGCCACTTAACCAGAACAACGACAAATTGAAAACAAAGAAAGATCCAAAGATATTCAAATTGATTTGCTTAGCGTAGTAATTTTTATTTTTTACACGAGGATATTCTTTGTAATTACAAATTGTTTCATTTTATTGCCAAACTATATATTGTTTGGATTATATGAGTTGACAGATTTATGCGTAGAGGTTAGATTACATTTCAGAGTGTCATACGTGTTTCTGGGAAGGGTATTGTAAACAGACATTGATTGTGACCATCTGTGACCATTTTTAGCACAAAATGCAGTAACAAGCTATATGTTTTTTTTGTTTGTCTGTGATCGTCTTTGACTGACTATGAATAAAATTCGGAGTTAATTGACTTGAGTATTTTAACTGAGTCTGAATGTCATCTTCGACTAGATGTGAAAAATTATGTGTATACCATTTATGATAAATGTATATATCATACCTGTTAAGTAAATGTGACCATTTATGACCATTTGTGACCAACTGTTTCTATTTTTGACTTACAATTATATAAGACATTAACCATGTGTGACCAATTATGACCATTTGTGATAATTTGTAACATATTCAGACCTTGTAAATATAAACTTTTACCTAAATAAAATACTTAAATGATATAAACAAAACCATACACATAAAGATCAATACTTTTCACCTCCTTAAGACCAACTACTTGACAAAAACAAATTCACGTTCAACTGTAGTTCAGTCATCTATCAACTACATCATAAACACATGTTTTGTCTAAATTTGAATAGCTATCAACCTAATCTATCATAAAAACAATTCCATCAATAGTAGTTTAATCATATGACTTTGATTTTCCCCTTACGGTTGCCTTAGTTGTCTATTTTTGAACAACAATGCTACAATTTCAAGCCTGGCATTCGCAGCATCAAATGACATTGGCATATTGGCAATATCATTGTACAACAAATATTATGCATACCCGATGACAAAAATACCACAATCGTGCCTATAATATTTAACGTAGATGAACCATAAGTAACTACAAAATATTGATGAGAAATGACAACTTGTAATGTACATAATGAAACTTACGCATTTTGTTGTTGAGCTAAACCATTGACAATGTTAATATGTAGGTCCCTGGATATGTCACCCATATCATCATTAGTTTCTATCCACAGTCTCACCACTTTTAACAGATGTGTAAGAGTCTTCACAAGCAGTAAGACCCCTTCACGAACCTTATGATCCTTGTACGATTTGTTGCTTGAATTGAATGTGTACAAGATGCAGTTATTAATGTCAAGCTGCCCCAACATCCAATGAACATGATTTATAGGCATAATGGGCATCAACACTGATTCAAGTTCTCTCCAAGTAGTATTAAATGATAACCATTCACCATTGATGTTTTGATTAGGTCGTCCTTCTCATTCACAATGCTTGGATCTAGAACAAATTTGGAGTATAAAGTTTGGTTTGTCAAATCAAATATACAATATATAGTTGTTGCCTTCATCTTAACATATTCACCAAACTTGGCAAGTTATCTTATGTAATGAAAGCATGCATCAATGTGTTGTAATAACAAAGAGCATACAAAAGTAATTTGAACTACTATGCATATGTGAAAAATGGTGGCAATATTGTACCGTGCTGCTCAATGATGAATTAGAATTGATCAACGTATGCCACCAAGTTTTATGGTGAACGGGAAAATTGCCACATACAAATTGAGGACTTATCACATTATCTGCATCATTGAACTTTACCCTTTACACACATGTATGCACTCATCAAACATATAATGACAGGTCACACTTGACCCAAAAACACTTATAATCTACATTTCATGTACTTGTTCTTGGGCTTCTATCCTCTATCATACCAATTCTGGAATGAACTCGGGTCTGCACTATCAACTCCCTTTGAATAAATCTGGAACACAACGTTTCCAGATATAGATTTTGATCCAGTAGCGGCATGACATGGATCAACCTTCACAAAATGTGACTGTAGAGTTTTTGATGGCTTTTGTGCTCTATTCACATGTAGTCCAAATGAAGGAGGTGCATGCATATCTTCCTGATTCAAAAATATAAAAAGAAAGGTTATTGAATTAGTCTATAACAATCTGTCTGAATTTATAATATGAAATACTAAATGTTTCGTTAAACTAACATCTTCGGCATGACATTGAGTAGACTCCAACACGTGTGCAATAGCCTCATCAGCATGCTCCTGCACTTGTTTATTAGCAAAGAATGCATCATCAGAGATTTTAGGACTCCGTGATTAGCCAACACCTAGATCAAATGAAGGAGATTGGAGAACGTTGTCATCATGGAAACAATATAAAGATTCAGGTTCTATGTGACCTTTGTCCCTTTCTTTCAATCATATCATCAACTTTTGGCTCTTGTTCTTTCGAACCATCTTTACCACTCAACTTCATCAAAACTTCATCTATCACCAAAGATAAAATGTCAAACACAGATGCAACAAAATATTTAAGAGACGACATGATGTCGTTCAAGCCATCTTTCAACACACTCTGACTCCGAATGACCTCATTGAGCTTCAAAAAACTGTTTGAATGATGCTTTTTATCATTCATGTCAGACAATTCTGACTGCATTGATAAAAGCTCCTCTTTTAGCCCTTTTGTTAACTGCTTGAAGCTTGCATCATCAATTGCTTCAATTGACCACATTCCTGAAAAATTTTGTAGTTAGTAGAATTGTATATAATATAGCTTCTTAAGTCCGTAAAAAATGAAATTACATAATTTGACACATGAACAGTCAAAATGATAGACTGATAAGGCTGAGCAGAAGAACTAGAGCTAGCAGCCCCTGTCTATTTTTGTGGCGGTGGATCGACAAAATCATCACCTGAATCTTGAACATTTACCTTAGCGGAGAAGTACACTCACTTTTTCCCACTGGAGTTTTAGAGATCCTAATGTTCTAATTTGGTTGTCTATGCTTCCGGTACTACACATCTGTCGATTATACCCAACATACAGAACAATGAAATCAGTTAGCACAATGATACACATCAGGTCATAATATATATGAAGAAAATTCACAAGTAACATATTTCAAGTCATGTCATAATATATCTAAAATTCATATTTAGAACCTGTCACATATGGCATCATGAGCTCTACTTCAGATGGATCAATGTCATTTATCACAACTTGTTTGACATAAGATGGAAAAAAGTTGAGCATGTCATTTTAAATATGTATAACTAATCAAATGATTACATAACAATTCAAACGTATTTACGAACTTACATTATTACTTCTAAACACTCGTCCTCCAACACTGACATAGAAGGATGTTTGTCGCAGTCCAATTCATAATTCGTGGATGTTTCTTACAAATTCTTGTGGCCATGTTCCCCTCAAGTGCAAGTATGCACTCATATAACCACACCTGGAAAGCCACTGAAAAACCCATCAATCTGTAGTGATTTGTTTGTTTTGATAATCTCTTCCTTAATGACGATAATGTGGTCTCAAACAAATATCTGTCCCAAGGGAACATTTCAAGAGTGGCAAAATCATCTACAAATGCAAAACGGTATTAATCCATGACCTTCGGGTAGGGTGTAGCAAATAGATACGAGCTGATAAGATAAATAATCTCAATCTTAACCACGTCAAGGTAGTGCATCATCCAGTGAAAGAAAGACTCTTTTGACATCTTCACTTGTGCCAACTTTTAAGTCCCTGAAATAACTATCCTTCAATGCAGACTATTTTTCATCCAATATCGGTCGACCATCAAGCCCATCATACAGCAATCTAGTGACCAAACAGAATTCAGTAATGGAGAACCGAATATATCTCCCATTTATGTTGAACGACATCTTCTGCTTGT
This sequence comes from Fraxinus anomala, assembly GCA_903798345.1. NCBI lineage: Eukaryota > Viridiplantae > Streptophyta > Magnoliopsida > Lamiales > Oleaceae > Fraxinus > Fraxinus anomala. The sequence goes on from CAIGRN010023887.1 coordinate 14,332, forward strand.
TGGGTTGCTTCACTTCCTGTAGTAAAATATTGTGAATCAACTGTGGCTGCACTACTATCTCCCTACAATGTATGTGTAAGAAACACATGTGTTTTCCTGAATATCCCTCTGAGTAGCAGTGAATTTCATCACAAAGTGTGTGATAACACTCTATATAGGTGTTATAGTGATCTTCCCAGGAAACCAATTCTTTGGTTTTATTAAATAGCTCCAGTCCTGCACAATTGTAATGTTAGACATGTTACTGTGACCTTCAACAAATAAACATCTGGTCACAAATTCTCCAAAACATAACAAATAACAGTAGATAGTCACAAACACATATTAGTACAGATATCAGTTCCATATTTATGTCATATGGTTTAATATTTTTATCCACTTTGAGCAAATTAACATGTTACAAGACAGAATCAACTGCAATTTACATTCCAAAAAAAAAATAGCAGCATAATAATATTTTAAAACATGATGGTGCAGATATTCTAATTCAATCCAGCATACTGTAGAGAACATGTTCAGATCAAGTAAATATTGATTGATGAAACAGTACACCAAATAAGTCGCAAACCCTTCAAATTACAAAATACCCAAAATAGGTCACAAAATCATATTTCGGTTACAAAATACCCAAATCAGGTCACAAGTTAGTAAAAAAAAAAAATTATTTCAAAATCAGATTTCACCTTCTTCATAGATTTCCCACCAAAGGCCTACATTTTAACTTTCTTTATTGAAGAAAAACCTCCGACATCTTTTTTCCTCTTTCTTTTATCATTCTCCTTTAGGGTCTGTTTGATAAGCAAATATGGAAAGGAATTTCAATTCAATGTTAGTTGGAAAATAAAAATCCACCAAACCCATAGGAATTCGTTTTCCATGAAAATAAAGAAAATGTAGCTTAAAGTGGTTGTACCTTGGAATTCAGTTTCCATTTCCACGTGCAATCAAACGATCAAACTGGAATTCATTTTTCTCGGATATGACATTTTCCATGGAAAAGTTTGCAATCAAACAGGACCTTATATTCACATCAACACTACGAGTTCTAACCATTTTAAATACTACAATGGTTGAAACTAAAATGTAATATGGCTATTTAACATGAATCTCCAACGATAATGTCGGCGATTTTGAGTTCTTGTATGGTTGAAAATGGTAGAGAAAGACAAAGACATGAGTGCTGTTGTAGAGAGAGATATACGTGGTTTTGTGTTGTAGGGAGAGTGTGAGTGAGAGTAAGAGTGAAAAGGAGGCGATTTTTCAGAGAGAGGGACAAGGGTTGAATGACAAGGATAAGTACATGGAGTGGGATACGTGGATGGTTCAGATTAAATCTGATGAATATTTAGTTAATATAAGAAATTTATTTTATTAATTTAAAAATAGATAATTATCACCTGATTTTGAATTTTAAACTTTATCCCCTTATTTTTGAATTGTAAACTTGAAAACTAGAGTTTTGAATAATTTTCTCTATATTTTTTTGTTTCAATTTATTCTGTCATGGTAAATTGGAAAGCCAAGTAGGCCAATTCTCAAAACAAAAAAAAAAAGGAAAAGAATTGGGTTGGGACCAAAAGTTTCATTCTTGGCTTTGGGCATATGTACTTTATTTACCTTACAACTTAATAGTCATGTATCAACATCATTATCAAGAAAAGGAAAGGAATTGGGTTGGTCCAACCCTCACAAGATCCGGACCCATTTAAAGGTGCTAGCTTAAGAACATGTTTTACTTGGATTGTCACTCTGTAGGAACTTCAGTGTATTTGGAGCAATCTAGCTATTGGATGAAGATAAAATCTTAAAAATTTTAATCTTTTAGATTTTATAGTTAATTAATTTTCCATCTTTGTGTATATCCGAATATTGTAAATTTGCCTATAAATACAAGGCAATTGAATGAAATATACATACGGTTCAAAAAAATATTTTCTTCTTCTCATTTTTGTGTTAACTGTGTTCACACGGTATCAGAGCTGTAAATAATATAATTTTCCATCCTCATGTTCATTTGCAATGTCTGATGAAATCCTTGCCACTAATATCACATCATCATCATTGCCATCTATCAATTCAGACCCTCATACAATTCATCACTCAGATAGTCTCTCTACCGTTGTTGTTACACCTCTATTGGCATGAGACAATTATGGATCATGGATTATTGTAGTAACAATGTACTTCGTGCAAAAAGTAAACTTGGTTTTGTTGATGGGTCACTCCCAATTCCAAATGAGAAAGATGATCTTCCTAATTGGGAACGTTGTAATAATTTGACTGAAAGCTGGATTCTTAATTCTATCTCACCTAAAATCCGTCCAAGTATCTTGTATGCTGAAACTACAGCACAAATTTGGAAGGATTTGAATAATCATTTTATGCAACCAAATGCTCCTAAAATCTATCAATTGAAACAATCAATTTCTACCCTCAAGCAAAAAAACATGTCTGTTTCATTATATTTCACACAATTTAATCCTCCGTTTGGTATGGATTAAAATCCAATTAAAATCTTAAGTCAAATTCAACAATTAATTTTAATCACACATTTCATAGGATCCACAATTTTTCAACCACATTTCATCAACTTTATCAAAATCTACTAAAATTTTGATTTTAATCTCTACCAAACGGGGGCTATATTTATAGGGATGAACTCAGTTCCCATATTTCTGTCACTCCATGTATATGTGGTAATGCTAAAAATATTGTTGATTAACAAAATCAAGATCGTTCTATGGAGTTTCTTCACGGACTCCATGATCCCTTTTTAGCTATTCGTAGTCAAATTCTGTTGATGGAGCCATTTCCTTCAATTCAACTTGTCTACAATTTAGTACGTCAAGAAGATAAACAAGAGATTCATATTCAAACAATTCATTTCGTTGATTCGACAGCACATCAGGCGTCTAAACTACCATTTCATCCTTCTAGAAAGCGCTAACATCATTTTTGTTAACATTGTAACAAGCATGGTCATAATCTTGGCACATACTACCAGATCCATGGCTTCCCAGAAAAGTCGGCAAAAAAGGAATTGACACTTGAACTTCTAGCTAAAGAGGAATATGGTGAATCATCAATTCATTTGGCAGGTACAACTCTTACTTGTCTATTTTCTAGTTGGATTATCGATTCTGGTGATTCTAATCATATATGTACATCTCTTTCAATTTTTTTCTTCATATTCAACCTTTCATACAAGTGTATCAATTCAATTCCCTGATGGTTCTCAAGTGTCTATAACATACATAGACACTGTTCATTATTCATCATCAGTTTTTACAAAAGTTTTTCACATTCCGACATTTAAATTCAATTTATTATTTATCTCACAATTAACAAATTCAACAAATTGTGATGTCTTCTTTTCATTATTTGAATGTATATTTCAAGACCAAGCAACAAAGAAGAAGATTGGACAGGGTAGTGCTCGAAATGGACTTTTTTTTTTATCTAGATGTAGAATTAGATTTTAATTATTTATTTTTCTTTCAAGCATTTTAATAAATTTGGCCTATGTCATTCTCTCCTTGGCCATCCTTCTAGGTCTTGTTTTGAATTCATTGTTAAAAATTCTCCAATTATTGTTGTAAATAAATATTATATTTGTGATGTACATCCGTGCGCTAAACAATCGTGTCTTTCTTTTTCTCAAAGTACATCTTGTTCTTCTAATTGCTTTAAATTGATTCATATTGACATTTGGGGTTCTTTCTTTATACCCTCTAAAAATGGATCACATTTCTTTTGAACAATCGTTGATGCTTATTCAAGGTACACTTTGGTGGGGGTTTTTAACAAGGACATTTTGAATAAATCACATCTTATAGCATGCGTAGGGTTGAAACTGTGGTTATAAAGTATAGGTTGGGTATCTAGAGCCTTTTTACATTAAACTGCCTCATGAAATCACATTAAGGTTCATTTTGTCCTTGGCGAAGCTGGATGAGGGATGCAACGGTCTTTCTGATGCGTAAACCACTTGCAAAGAAGGCAAAAAAACTTGTTGGCCAAATCTGAGAATGAGTCAATGGAATTAGGCTTTAGGGTAGACAACTAGTCCTTAGTAGCGTTTGTTAAGGTTTGTGGAAAAGCTTGGCACATAACCTCGTCTGGTGCAACTTGCATGTTCATGACATTCGTGTACACATCGAGGTAGTTGATTGGGTTAGCGGTTCTATAGTACTCATTTATGTGGGGGTATTGAAATCTATCAAGTAAAGGATAGGACATGATCTCTATGGTGAATGGAGTATTAAGGGTGAACCATGTTGTCCACTGCATATTCTAAAATAGACTAGCCATAAGCTTGAGGTTTCAATACCACCAATATCAGGAACAGGGCGGGGAACTCGAGCTCGAGCATCGATCATAAAACCACCTTGGGGTGTCGGTGCTAGATGCCGATTCTTTGACCTAGGAATTGAGTTATCGTGGCAACTTGTTGGCGGAGCGCTTGGTATGGTCAAGTGGTAAAAGCTACTGGCTGGAGCATTGGTATTTCCAATGATTCCTTATGAGAAGCTGGTAGATCCTTAAGAGATGACTGATTTGGAGCGGATGAGCTTGCTAGATAGTGTCATGAATGTGTATTAATCATGGGTTTTGGTAATGATCCTTATAGGCGGAGCCAATAATGTTACCAAAAATCCACACTTGTTGATTTTCGAGCTTGATGATTGAAAATGAACACGAGTAGAATCTTGTAGTACCTAAAAGAAAGACGTCGAGGTGTGTCCTAAACGCCTCTCCGATACTTAAGTTACAGAGAAAAGGAATTTATGCAAAAGCGTGTGAACTAAAGTATGTAAAAATATACTTGAGGTCTTGTATTTATAGAAGTAGATAGCATACTTCTAGTTTGATTAAGCTACTTGACATTTATCCTTTTAGGAATCATAGAATGTATTAAAGTTCTATCATGACGGGACAAATGATGTATAGTAGGACCTAACTTTATCGAGTTGGATAATGTTAGGTTTTTAGTGTTGACAATTCTGTGGACAAAATGACTAATTTGTGACTGTTGTAAAAGTCAAGGACCTATGGCATAATTTTGATAAATTGGGTTATGAGGTTTAGGGTAGGACCATGAAAAGAGGAGAAACACAGAGTTACATTTTCACTAGCCTATAGCTTGGACACTGCTCGGGCAATAAAAATAGAATCCTAGTTGCTCTCATGTCTCCCGGCTCTCGCTCGAGCAAGAGGAAGTCGCCTGCCTATCGTCGGGGTTTAGCTCAGGTAACAGGTTCATATGGAAAATCCTAATTTATATTTTCAAAGAGATTTTTTCGGCCCATTTACCCTCTTCTATAAATATTTAAGCCATTGGATGAAATTTCAAGGCGGTTTCAATATTTTTATTGCCTCATCTTATTCTCTAAAGATCCAAGAACTTATTCTTTAATTGTGATTCTTACTTTCTTCTTGAGATCATATAACCACTTGTTCGGGAAAAAAATCAAAACCATTGATTTCGAAACACCACATATTCCTATTGGTCATATAAAGTTACTTTTTCAGTTGAACTTCAGAAGTTTCTGGAGGTTGAGAGATGTTGGTCTACAAGCGCAAGAAGAGCGCAAGGCCTTGGAGCAGGTTCTTGGAATTCCATTGAGAAAAGACAATTGTGGAAGATTTTAGAGTAGGTTTTGGAGATCTGAAAGTCTAGTGCATTTGGCTAGATAGCATTTAAGTGTAACTCACTCTGTATTTTCTATAGTGGAGGTAACTAGCTTGGCCCCGGAGTTTTTACCCAGTTGGGGTTTCTCCATCATTTTGGTGTTCGTTATTTATTGCTTTTTTTATTATTGCGGTATTCAAACTTAGAAAAATTGACTTGTTTGATTAATCATCTAGAAACAATAAAAAGTGACTTGTTGCTTTTGATTGATTAATTCCGCACATATGGTCAAAGCTAAAAACGAATAATTGATAACCATTCGGTAACTTAGTAGCCGTTAATTTGGTAATCCTTAACTTTCAAGTGGTATCCAGAGCCACACTCGATTTTTCAATTGGTATGAGAGCCCAAATTCGTTTCTCGACCCATATTATCAAGATGAATAGTTCATTTTCTATTTCACCTTATTTTGATGGCAGTAACTATGCCTACTGGAAGGTTAGGATGAGAGCCTTTTTGAAATTATGGATGAGCGTATATCGCTGAGTTTTGTGAATGGTTGGGTTGCACCTAGTTCTGCAGTTAATAATGAAGTAATTCTCACTCTCATTGTGAATTGGACTAGGACGAACATAGATGAATGTAACTGGAACAATAAAGCCTTACATGCTTTATTCATGGTGGTATCCTCGAAAGAGTTTAGGAGAGTATCTATGTGTGAGGTAGCCAAAGAGGTTTGTGATATTCTATATACCACACATGAGGGAACTCAAGCTGTTAAGAACTCGAAATTACAAATGCTGACCACTAGGTTTGAAGAGATTATGATGAAAAAGAATGAAACTTTTGATGAATTTTATGTGAGCTTAAGCGACGTAGTGAATTCTAGTTTCAACCTAGGTGAGAGAATCCCAGAGCCTAAAATTGTAAAAAAAAAAATTAGATCCTTACCCGAAAGGTTTAGGCCTAAAGTTACGGCTATAGAGGAAAGCAAGGACTTAGATTCAATTAAGATTGAAGAGTTGATTGGATCTCATGAACTGACATTTGATAAACTCACAAAAGATAAGTCTTTGGCCTTAAACTTTGTGAGGAATAGTAATAGGGAGTCCTTGGATTTAGATTCTCCTAATGAAGAAGAGTTAGTGTACTTTGCTAAAAAAATTCGAAAAATATTTAGGAATAAAAGTAAACCTCAAGAGAAGCACATAAGTGGTTCTAGTGTGTCTAGGAAGAATTCTAAATCTGTGGGTTGCCATAATTGTCAAGATTTTGGTTATATTAGGAGTGAACGCCCTAACAGTAGGAGAAATTCGGATAAAGCTATGAATGCTACTTTGACTGATGACAAGTCTAGCTCGGACAATCAGATTAAAAAATACACTCGTGAGGAAAGTGGAGACTATATTGTCTTTACTGCTGGAATTAGGAATGAATCTGATAAGGGGTGTGGGAAGACTGATAACGTAAGTAGTGGTGAGTATTCTGATAGTGAGAAAGATTTTGATAGTGATGAAGATATCCATGAGGCATATGATAAAATGTATGAGGAGAGTCTTAAGATTCTAACTAAAAATAAAGCTTTAAGTACAAAAGTTACGGAACTTGAGTCGGAAAATGAGAAACTTGTAGCGTACATTCAGGAATCTACATCAACCTTAAGTGAATTGAAATTCATGAATGAATCTTTAGATACTCAGCCTAGGAATTTTACCAGTGAGCTTGAGTAGACATCTAGGAGAGCTAATGAGCTGACAGTTGAAAAGGAAACCTTAGAAATTCAGGTTAAAAATCTTCTGAGCGATCCAGAGTGTTCCAAGTCTCAACTTTTTGCCTTTTCTAGGAGGTTATAAGTGATATTGAAAACCTATTGATCTAACTTCTATTTTAATTATTCACTTAGGATATAAAATAAACTAATTGGAATTAGAGAAAGTTAGATTGATATGTTGTGGAATTAAACTATGTTAATGGAATTTTGTTGGGGTGTGAAGAACCATATGGAATTGAAGTGTATTGAAAGAGAAAGAGGCAGACTCTAAAATGGAATTAAATTGGATAGAGTAAATGGAGAGAAATATTCTTTGTTATTTTATTGCTAATTTGGAACCAATATGGGAACATATATACAAATATATATATATATATA
>CAIGRN010023896.1:0-11717 GCA_903798345.1 Fraxinus anomala
GGAGGTGTAGAGAATAGCCAAATGATGCCACCAGAGTTCTGCAAAGCAAAAGGTGAAACAACAAAGCAACCACCAAGGCTAAAAACACAGCACAAGCATCAAAGAATAATTCAAATTTGTTAAGTCTACATCCTGGCCTCACATATATTGCCTTAGATTAAAAATGAGAAAAACTCGTATATTGCCTTAGATTAAAAATGAGAAAAACTTGTTAAGCTTAAGAAGTTGAAGAAGTTATATTTTCAACATTCCTAAAGATGAAATCTTACATACAGTCAGTGGCCATAGTTGAATTTAAAACTTCATTTCCTTTTGAAGATGAGGAAGTTATTTATATTAAGGCTTCAATGTCATCTCCTAGCTAATTTTTCTCCGACCATCAAAGATTATTCTTAAATTTTTCAACTTGAAAGCTTCAAATTCAGCATAAGAGAACAACCAAACGAAGCTCCCATAAAATCCAATTGTACCTTTCCCAGTTAAGTGTAATCTAAATCAAATGATATCCATTCAAGAAGCTAAACAATTATACCACTAAACTACTTTAAGACCATAAAGATAAAAGTACAGAGAAATCCAGAATGATGCACAACATTTCAACAGGCAGATATCAATAACTAGAGAGTAGGTGAGGATCTGACCTCGAGAGAATTCCATTATGTTCGATTCACACACTTCAAGACTAGGTTCTGTTTTCTTTTGCTAAGAAAACAGATTTTTAGAAAAAAGACACAGAAGGAATTAGAAATAAAATCAAAAGTAGAGAAAAGGAGAGCATTCGGTATTCCACTGTAGCTTTCTCCACCACCTTCGGCAGCATCAGACAAACTTGTGATAGAAACACAGCATAAGCACCAAAGAATAATTCAAATTTGCTCAGTCTCAATTACTAATTACGTTAACAAACGGGTATCTTTAATCATTACGAAAGACAACCACCATAAACTTAAATACAACTTGAAAAATGTAATTGCTAATAGGAACTAGGAGATGAAGAACTACCCATGAGAATCAATTTCGAGGCAGGTTTTTCCATGGTTGAATGATCTAGGCTCGTAAACTGCAACTCCAAGCTTGCGTTTTCGGATTCAGCAGCTTCCGAGTTATAATTTTCTTGGAAATTTATTCATTTTGATTTGAACGGAAATGAGCAGAGTAGAATTTTCTTAAGAGTGATGGGAAGAAGAAAGCGCAGCAAGTGTTGAAATAAGGGTTGATGAAATGAAAAACTTCCATGTACCACCAGAGATATTTTTGACACACCATTACACCCTCCAATTCACAATTCGGTTGACGGAAATACCCTTGCATTCGTAACTACAGATTATTTTCATTCGGTTCCGTATTAAAAGGTTTACCTTATTAAGAGGAGTAGCACAAACCCTCATAAATCGATTTGTGTTTTCATCATTATTCTCGCAATATGGTATCTCGTTTGAACAAATCAATGTTGAAATCTGCGTGCTCATAATTTGAGTCTTATAATGTTTCTTTAAAATATTTAAGTCATTCAAACCCCAAAAATTGTAACAAAAGTATTGTGAAAATGGAACTTTAATGGATGAGTATTTTCATAATGGAATTTTGTATTTTTTGATGCGGGTTGAATATTGATTATCAAAACAACAAAATAGTACCTATTTATTGATTTAATGAAAGACACTTCATCATAAAAAAAAAATTGATGCATTTTATACCTAAAGGTTTTTGCTATCGACTTTGGTTATGTGAACCTATCAAAAGCAACTGATACAAGATGAGTACATATCTTATTTATGCGGCTAGAATTTTACACAAACCACCAAGTCGGAATTATTGTGAAAGCGTATATTAATTCAACGACTATTCTGACAACTTCATTTAAATAAACTATTTATTGAAGATGATCAAGGCTCCATCGATTGCTTATTTTTCAAACAGGGGTCCTAATCCGACAAGTTTTGGAATCCTCAAACCCATTATCAACATTCTTCCAGCTTAGAATATTACATTCGAAAACATCATTACCAAATCTACATTCAACGTGATTTCAAGAACTTCGATGTCTTGTCCACACCTCAGTGGGGGCATCGCAGCATTGCCCAAAAGTGCACACCTCAATTGATCTCTCATGATCTATACCTACCATACTGTGTTTAAAAAATTTGCTGCTAAATTATCACCTGATGAAGTGAAGGCAATGAAAAAATTCCTGAATTCATCTCGACCCGAGTGCAAAAGGCACAGTAATTCATGGGATTGAACCAAAATATAGAATTCTGGAAAGATTCCAATTACGATAAAAGTGTGATTATTGGAGTGTTAGATAGCGGAATAATCCCTGACCATCAGAATGAAGGAATGCCTTTGCCTCCTACTAAGTGAAAAAGTAAGTGTGAATTTAATTTCACAGCAGGTAACAATAAGCTTATTGGAGCGATGAAATTTTTGATTGAAAAAAAGACACTATTGGATGAGTGGCCATTACATATATTAGCACTGCTGCAGGAAATTGTGTCAGGTGCGAATTTGTTTGGTAATGTAAATGGCACGACCGTGGGGGGATTGTACCGCTTACTCACTTGTATATATATAAAATTTGTACAAATAGTTGTTCAAAAATTGATATTGTAGCAAAAACTAACTTTGTGGCTGCAATTGATGATGTGGTGGGTGGGAATTCTCTTTCCCTTCGTTGCCCGGCTAGAAATTTTTTCAACGAAAATGTTATAATAGTTGCATTATGTGCAATTCAAAAGGGCATTTTTGTAAGAAATAATGAGCCGATGTTTTGTACTATGCGAGATGGTGCTCCGTGGATGCAAGCACTATTGATAGCAAGATTAGAGCAACTATTGTGCTGGAAAACAACAGAGAGCTAAATAGTCTACTTTTCAACCAGTGAATTTCGCTCCAACGCAATTATCTCTCATCTATGGATTGACTTCTAGTAACCTATTTTGCACTCGACGTCTCTTGCAAACATCAATATCAAAGGAAAAATAGTATTGTGTGAAACAAGTGGGATAGGAAGAATCGCAAAAGGTCGAACATTTAGGAATGCTGGCAGTCGCCGTGATTCTCATGAACGAGGAACTCGAACAGTATAAATACAATCATTTTCTTCATGTAGTTGATATTAGTTATGTCGATGGACTGAAATGAAAGCGTATATTAATTCAATGATTACTCCAGTATCTTCATTTAAACTATTATTAGAGATCATCAGGCTCAATTGCTTATTTTTCAGGCAGGGGTCCTGATCCGACAAGTTTTGGAATTCTTAAATCCCTGACATTATTAGCCCGCGTCAGCATTCTAGCAGTTTGGTATGTTTCAATCGAAAACATCATTACCAAATTTACATTGAGCAGGATTTCAGCAACTTTAATGTCTTGTCCTCAATTCAGTGGCATCACAGCATTGCTCAAAAGTGCACTTATAATGATTAAGTCTGCAATTATAACCACCGTCAATTCTATGAACCTTGCCAATAACATAATTGAAAACCAAACTCTGCCCCGATTCAGATCATTTAAACACATCAAAAGCAAGTAATTTAGAATTAGTTTATGACATTCAACCTGAATATTACATACCTTATTTATGCGGCTTAAATTACACGAACTAGCAGATTGAAATTATTATGAACAAGGTTGTTGATTGTTTAAATATATCCAAACATACCTCAAACTCAACTAAACTATCCTTCATTTTTTGCCATTTCTCGATCCACAAATCAGACATATTCTAACGCCGGTAAGGCCAATTTAGCTTACTCTATAGAAATCAACCCTATGTCGAATATTAATGAGTGTTGAGCACTGTAAACTCCATTTTTTTAGTTGAACCAGAAGTTGACATATAATGTGACATTTTAATCGGCTGAATATCACATTAAAGTAAGCTGAATTAACCTCGCCAACGTTAATAACTGTCTTGGAATATATTTAATTTATGGATATAAAACTGATAAAAATGAAGGATAGTTTAATTGAACTTCAAGTATGCTGGATATATTCACATAGTGACATGCTAGTTTGTATAATTCAAGCCGCACAAATAAGGTATGTAATTTTCAAATTGAATGTCATAAACTAATTCTGAATCAGTTGCTTTTGATTGATTTAAATGACCAATTTAACTCGAACCGACGCAAAGTTTGAACTTCAATTAGGTTATGGCGAGGTTTATATAATTAGCAGTTGTTATAATTACAAACTTAATCGTTGTAGGTGATCAATTGAAGCGTGCACTTTTGAGCAATATTGCGATGACACTAAATTGAGAACAAGACATTAAAGTTACTGAAATCTTGTTAAATGTAAATTTGGAGTATGATAATCTCCAATAATAGTTTAAATGAAATTTAAGATGCCAGAGTAGTCATTGAATTAATATACGCTTTCATTTTTAGTCCATCGACATAACTAATATCAACTATATGAAGAAAATGACTGTACTTATACTGTAGCTTTCGAGTTCCTCGTTCATGAGAATCACGACGGCTCTGCCAGCGTTCCTAAATGCTCGACCTTTGCGATTCTTCATATCCCACCTGTTTCACACATTACTTTCCCTTTGATATTGATGTTTGCAAGAAATGTCAGCGTGCAAAATAGGTTATTAGAAGTCAATCCATAGAGGAGAGATAATTGCGTTGGAACGAAATCCACAAGTTGAAAAATAGATTCTCCATCTAGCACTTCGTTGTTTCCCAGCACAACGGTTGCTCTAATCTTGCTATCAATAGTGCTTGCACCCACAGTGAGCATCCACAGAGTACCATCTCCCATAGTACCAAACATCAGTCCATTATTTCTCACAAAAATGCCCTTTTGAATTACATATAATGTAACTATTATGACATTTTCGTCAAAAAAAATTCTAGCCGGGCAACAAAGGGAAATAGAATTCACATCCACCACATCATCAATTGTAGCCTCCATTACAGCCACAAAGTTAGTTTCCGCCATAATGTCAGTTTTCGAACAGCTATTTGTACAAACTTTATATATACACAAGTGAGCAAGCGGCACTATCCCAACGACCGTGTCACTTGCATTACCAATCAAATTCGCACCTGACACAAAATTTCCTACAGTATGTCATGGCCACTCATCTAATAGTGTCCTATTTCCAATCAAAATTTTCCTCACTTCAATGAGCTTATTTTTACATGCTGTGAAATTAAATTCACTCTTACATTTCCACTGAGCAGGAGGCAAAGGCATTCCTTTATATCCAAAATGAAGAATGATCAGGGATCATTCCGTTATCTAACACTCCAATAATCACACTCTTACCGTAACTGAAATCTTTCCGGAATCTTATATTTTGGTTCAACCCCAAGAAGTTAAGAGAGTGGGTTGTATATTATGGAACTACTTCTTGCACTCGGACCGAGATAAATCCAGGAATCTCTTTCATTGTCTTTAAACTTGTAAATGAATCGGATATGGACCGAATCTGTCTATATCCGATCCTGTCACTATCCGATCCGATAATATAACAGATATTTGATTGTTAAATCCATATTCGTTTTGCTAGGTTATCGAATATCCAATCCGATAATCTAATTCGAAATTAAAGAAATTAGGAACAAAAATAACATTGAAATCAATTTTTTTCCCCTAATTTTTCAAATTCTTAAATGGTTTAATAACTATAAATTTTTCAATTTTTTTATATATTGATTTGAATTTGATGACTTTTTTATTTTAAATTTATTTATTTTAGTGACAAATAACATATCATAAAAATATTTTACCAACTCAATTATTTATAACATATCGGATCGAATTGTTATCGGATCGGATTAACCCATATCCATATTTGATCCATTTAGTTAACGAATTATCGTATTCGGATCTTGGTCAGATTATCGGACGGAAACCCTAATATCATCGGATTCAGATCGAATTCAAATTCATTAACAGCCCTAATTGTCTTCACTTCCTCGGGTGATAATCTAACAGCAAAACCTTTAAACACAGTATGGTATGCATTGATCATGAGAGATTCCTCGTCTGTTGTGGTTTTGGGCAAAAATGTTTGATAGAAGCTATGCAGATCATCTGAAAAATTGTTTAAAGTTGGGGCTAGCACTGGTAGACAATATATGTTTCCAAATTACAGTTGCATAGGAGAAAAACGGAAGTAAATTAAGTATACAGAAGAAAGTAAAAAGCTACAAAAAAAAAAACCATTATTCTTTGTGATTACTACAAAAGAAAGTAGCATGTATGTAATGCAATGAAGTTCAGATTATATAAATGCACTATAATGAAAGTTTCCAGGATTAATAGCAGAAACCCCCTTGCAATTGGTTGCTGTAAGAGTTACACACAACTCGGAATCAAAGATAAAAGTAATAAATTAAAACACAAAAACAAAAAAAAAATATGAAATGAACATAGTTTAGACATTTTTTGTTCAATCTCATAAAAACAGAACAAAAAGTGGAAGATCTAAAACTAAAAACCAAAAAGACAAAAAAAAATTAAACAGAAATCGTACGTAGATTCAACAACAAATTTCATATTCAACATCGTGGATGAAAAAATCGAAAAACATAAACATAGCACACTAAGCCCTAACCACCCCCTGAACATAACTTCACTTATCTCGAGAACAACATCTACAAGATCGAACAAAAAATTGAAAATAAAGCGTATCATCAAAAGAACAGAACTTAGGTATTTTAGGTTTGATTTTGTGAAAGGGGGAAAAAAATAACGGAAATCGCAAACTGAATAAAAAATCTCATATTCAAGACCACAGTTGAAGGTACCGAAAAACATATACACAACACCCTCAACCCTAACGACCCTTTAAACATAACTTTACGTTCCTTGTTCACATTGCACAGTATATACAAAAAAAGAGGTCCATATCTCCATTTCGTTTTCATACAACATTCACGTCTTAATAAATTCTTTAACGCATGAATACAATAAAAGTTTAAAATATACGTAAAAATCATATTGCACATAAAAAAAAATTTAATTACCTACTGCTGGACTCTATTGCTCCTCAAATTCCACCATTATTTTTTGACAACGGTTGTTCAAAACTCCAAGTTATAACTGTTTCTTAGTACCCTTTGAAAATCGATTAGGTCTCACTATAAACTGAAAATCAAATAAGAAAATATTTAATTATAAATAAAAACAATAAGAACGAAAAAAAATTTCAAAACAATATTTGGACATGTATGGAAATCTGGGAGGCCATATGTACAGACTTGGATATAAATTTAACTCAAACAGTGTGGAGGCCTTATGTACAGACTTGGATATAAATTTAACTCAAAACAGTGTGCATCCTGGAAAAAAAAAATAAGTATTGCGTATAAGACACATGCTTAATTTAGTTTCAACTCCATATGTAAACACCCAATTCGTGTTTAGAAGACACACATACATAAGTGTATTACAAAAAATCAAATACAAGTAGAAGAGTCCATCTTTTCGTTACAAGAAATTGGAAAAGAATTCAATTTGAAATTTAATAAAACCAAAATATATTAAAAATTCAATAAAGCCCCCAAAACTAACACACACATATATCAAAAATACCTCTTCAGAAACAAGAACACATCACCAAAAAAACAAAAATAACTCAACAGAAAGAAGAGAGATTGCAACCGAAACTAAGTCTGTTCAAAACTAACAAAATACAGATCTTGCAAAAAAAAAGGCAGAATAGACCATAGCTTCGTTACAAATAATTGAATTTTTTTTTAATCTGAAACCAAATAAAACCAAAATACATTATAATTCAATAAAACACCAAATAATAAAAAAACATACATAAATCGAAAATACCTATTCACAAACAAGAACATATCACGAAAAATAACAAGAATAACTCAACAGGAAGTTGCAATCGAGATTGAGCCCATTGATAACGTACAAAGTATAAATCTTACCATGGACACTGTCGATTGCATTCATAGTAACCTCGATCATGTCGATCATCATTCAAAATGCACCAGCAGTCTAGCGAAGGCCTTCGAACAAGAAAATGAAAATCAATTTATGTCAGAACAAACAATGGAATGTGCATCAAAAGAGAAATCACAGAAATTCTCAACATCAAAAGATAGATTTGCCGGTTGTGCGCGAGAAGAGAAAGAATGAAAAGGGAAAACCTAAACGGAAGACACAATACCACGAGAAGAATGAAAAAGGAAAAAAAAAATGCTAAACGGAAGAGGAAGAGAATGTTTCTTGACAAACCCAAAATGAATGATAAAGAAGGGAAATGAAATGATAGCGTAAAGGTGAGTTCTGAAAAGTTAATGATTCACACGCAAACATTAAATAAAAACAGTATACTGTGACACAACTCCATATTAACAGTGCCGAAGAAGTGGCTCTTTTCTTTTATGTAGGAAATGTGGGATAATTCAACTGAGTTTCAGGTAAACCTGTAAATTCTAATCCATGGGAGTTTATAGAACGCTGCGTAATGACAAATATCTGTGTTCTGTGCTACGATGCTTGGACTTTCCAAAAATATCCGCTGGTCGCGGTAACAGATCCTTTTTGTTTGTCCTCTTCATCTTCTTCGCCCTCTTCCCCAAAGTGTATGTCGAATTCCAATGGAATCGAGATCCAAATGCAGAGAGACCGAAAAGCATAGCACGAAGTGAGAGAGAGCCAGAGAGAACAAAAGACATTTTATGGTGGAGATATTTAGGGAACAGTAATGGAAACCGTTCGTGAACAATTGAACAATCAGATGAAAAATGAGAAACCTTTTTGGAGTAGACAGTATTGAAATTAAATTAAAATGAAAATAGAATTGGGGATAAGGAAAAATGACAAAATTAAGGAGATGGCAAAAGTGCCATTTCCTCAACTTTATAACATAAGCATGTTTAATTAACTAACAAAATTTATTTAACACAATTTATTTAAAATAAAAAGACGGTTGCAGGCAATTTCAATTTCAGCTGCTGCTGTTGGTTTCTTCTCCTAAATTTGCCTCCTGTGTTTTGCTCTGAGACCTTTCTTTCCTCATTGATTTCCATCCTGTCATGATATCACCTTTACCGTAATTGGAATCTTTCTGGAATCCCATATTTTGGTTAGAACCCAATCCAGCAAAAGTCTTTACCGTAATTGGAATCTTTTCCATTGCCTTCACTTCGTCGGGTGATAAATATGCAGCAAAACCTTTAAACAAAATCGTAGGCAAAGAGCATGCGAGATTCCTCACCTGCTGCGATTTTGGGCAAAAATGTTTGATAGTAGCTAAGCAGATCATCTGAGGAACCGGTAGGTGGAGCAACGTGAACAATGTATGGTTTCAGATTTCTGTTGAGTATACAGAAGAAAGTAAGAAACTGCAAGAAACCCATTATTCTTTGTGATTGCTGCAAAAGAAAGTAACATGTATGCAATGCAATGAAGTTCAGATTATAGATATGCACTGTAATGGAAGTTTCCAGGATTAATAAACCCCCCCCCCCCCCTGCTATTGGCTGCCAAAACTTTATTTTATACCAGCCATTCACTCCATATTTGCTTACTCCACCTGCTGTCCTAAATTCCCAACACACAGTGCATATGTCCGCAAGAAAATACCAAATAGATCTGTATTGTCTCTCCATAGATTTTAAACATATGATTAATCAAGATAAGGGCAAAAATCCCATAAAAAGGGGACTTGATCTAGTTTTCATACACACACAACTAGAGGGAAAAATGTTAGAACCCTAAACCCTAAATTATTGAGAAAAAATGAGGGGAATTGATCGGATAAATGCCCTGTTACCGGAAGAGTTAATTTTGATAATTTTCTGCACCTGGATTCGAGCCGGGACACCTGCTCTTTGGTGAGCAAGGGGCGGTTGATGAAGCTCCGCCGCCATACCGTCCATGTTGGTGCCTCCGCCAGTCCCCACGTCTTAGTTGACCTATGTTCAGAACATGTTCATCGACGAGAGCCTCTCAGTTTCGCCCNCTCTAAAGCTGAGATCTCATAAACATAACCCAAGAAATACACAAATCTCATCGCACTAATACCGACCGAACAGAAACCAGTCACAGCAGCCAACAAGATAGGAAGAAGATGAAGAGAACGCTCAAGAGACAGAGAGAGAAGAGTCTCAAGCCCAAGAAATCAGAATTGAATGAATAACGAAGAGTCCAACCAAACGAGTAACTAGGGCAAAATAATGATCACAGTCATTGAGGAGAGAGCACAATTAGGGTTTTTTATTTTTGAATTAGCATTGTTGAGTAGTTTTTGGTCGGAGTCATAATTTTTTCCCAAGCAATATGCGATCAACATATGTATACTTCTTTAATTCTATTTCATCACTAGTTAGCCCATGTTTGGCATTCATTAAAATGAGATTATTTTGGAGAAGTTTTTTTTAGAATAATAATTTTTTGGAGAATGTATGGTTAAAAAGTGGGGGAAAAATTGAATTTACGTGCAAAATATTTCATCTTATAAACGTGATTGAAAGTGAGTTTGAAAAAAATACGTTTTTATTTAATGAATGTCAAACAGGGGCTAAAATTGTAAGTATTATCAAATTTGATAGACTCCTTACCAACCTTATGATTTTCAATGGAAATAATACATATATAGGGTTTTTACTATACATCATTTCAAATTTAAGAAAGAAGCTTTAAATCTTTAAAAGTGAGGTATATATATATAGCTCTTGTTTAATCATCGTTATTTTCAAAATATATCTTTTTTGTTTTCAATCACACATTTTTTAATAAAATAATATTATACATAAATTTAAAAAAATTCTTATATTTTAACTACACATTCTTCATCAAAATACTATTTCAAAATGTATTTTCATAAATAAAAAAAAATGGGGCCCAAACAGACTCTATATATATATTAAATTAGATTCTAACATATACGTATCTATCTTAAAATTAAACATTCAGTTATGACATCTTTCCAATCCAAACAAGGCTCTCCAATCTAACCAATTGTGACAATTGAACAAAAGATAAATGCTGTTAAAATCTCTCCAGACCAAATAATCTAAATTCTCAACGTTGAAGTTGAGCTCATTGAAGATTGATGCACTATTGAGGTCACAAATTGAAAGTTATCGATTCTGTATAGTAGATTTTTTGAAGGCAGTGATCACCTTCAACGTAGCCGCCATCTCAACCCCACAACCATCAACATTGTTGTAGCAACAACAACCACCACATCCACATCAAATCCCAAATCGTAACCACCACCACATTCACCATAAATTTCATCAACTGCAACGTTGGACCACCATCTTCCCCACAATTGTGGGTCGTTTTCTTTATGTTACTACCTCCAAAACATATCGCCCAAATCTCCCTTCACTTCACAGCCTCCAATCAAGTCCATATGAACAATGCAAAGTTTAGATGTACTTGTAAATAGATAGATTGTGTGTGGTCGGAGAGGAGGATGACGGTGGCGATTTCGAAGAGGAAGATGGCTTTGCCGTATAGTAGCTCCTCACCTATCTACAGTTGCATTCCTCAGCCATTTGTGTGGATGGTGATAAATACAAGAAGTAACATTGGGGAGGGGACGTAATTAATTTAAGTAGTGATTGATTATGTATATGTTTATTAATAAATATTAAATAAATAATTATAACATGGTTTGTGAAATGTTAAACTTAAAATTTGATTAATGAAATGTAAACTTTAGAAGTTGACCAAGATGCAATTTTATCTTTTTCAAAAGTGTTTGGACTTATAAAG
>CAIGRN010023909.1:621-60215 GCA_903798345.1 Fraxinus anomala
TTTTTTTTTTTTTTTTTTTGGTACAGAATGGTACAATGTATTGTTCTAAGTCCAATATATGATAATCGATTCCTTGATGTTGATGAATTTTGTGTGTTCTTCGATTTCTTGAGTTTAGTGCTTCTGTTGTGTTTTGGCTCTATCAGTGGTATCAAAGCATTTTGGGTGGCTCTCTGGTCCTTCGATCGTAGGTTCTGGGTATGGAAATTAATTTCCCAACCAAACCTTTTCAGATCTGATTTTTTGGTGAAACCCTAAATTCGATTTTTTACGGATCTTGGTTTTCTGGTGGTAATTCTTGAGGAAATATTGGTCCTCCAATGATTACTTGCTGGTTCTTGGTGAATGGATTCAAATACTTAGCTTTGTGTTGGTTGTTCTGTTGAACCCATGGGTATTTGGTGGTAGCTCTTCGAAGCTGTTGGTTAAAAATTTTCTAACCCCAATTCTCTTGTTATTTGATCTTGAATATTGTTATTACCCCCTGTTACCTCTTTTTTGTTTCTTCTTATTTCTGGTGTTTACGAATTGTGCATTGACTTGGAGTCGTGAACCTTACGAAATCCTGGTGAATTCTAACACGCAGAAATTGGAGGAACTTCCCTTATTAGTCTATTTTGATTCAGTATTGCAATTCCCCCTTCACTGTGGTTATTAGTTTGCTTAATATCGCCGTTGATTTCTTGCATCACTATTGTTATTACTCTGTTGAATTGAGTGATATTTCATTTCTATTTTTTGTGTGACACTGAGTATTTGTGTGACATTTTATTGTTTTGGAATATCTGTTTTTCCTTTTCTGTTGAACTCTAACCTCAAATCTTTTCTTTTGTTGATTAAAAATTTCAAATGACAACTACTACGTTTGAACTTGAAATTTTTAATGGAAAATGAGATTTCTTCATTTGGCAGCAAAAAATGAAAAGGGTCCTAGTTCAATAGAAAGTTTCAAAGGCTATGACTGGTGATTTTCCTGCTACTATGACTCTTGACCAAATGATTGAATCTGATGAACTTGCCTACATTTCTATTATTCTTCATTTGTCTGATTAAGTGTTGAGAAAAGTAAGAAAACTTGATAATGCTAAGGCTTTGTAGGACAAATTAGTATAACAGTACTTGGTTCAGTCTCTGCCTAATTTAAGATTGACCTGTCTCAGGATTTAGATGATAGTCTTGATACTTTTAATAAGTTGGTTCAAGATATTATTAATGTGGGGGATAAAGTTTCTGAAAAATATAAGGTTATTATCCTTCTGAATGTCATACCTGAGGCATATAGAGATGTTGAATCTGTTATTAAGTGTGGCAGAGATATCCTAACTCCTGAAATAGTGATAAATTCTTTAAGAAGTAAAGAATTAGAAATTGAGGCTGACATGGCAGTGAAGGAATCTGAGAGTTTAATTGTTAGAAGGAGATCTATGTCTAGGCAAGGGAATGATCGGAGTCATTATGTGAATAATAATTCTAAGAAAAAAGGGAAATTGAGGTTTTGATCAAAGTCTATGAGTGGAAATATGAAGTGTTATAGGTGTAGAAAGACTGGACACTTTATAAAAAAACTAATATAAGAAAAAGAATGAATAGAGAGAGATGAAAGTTGATGGGGGGAATGTAGTTGAACCCTTAGATGATAGAACTAGTGATGTCTATGTGGTGACAGAACCCATTTCTGAATGATGCAAATTATGCAGATAACATTGATCTGAATTGTGAATGGATTCTGGATTCAGGGTGCACTTTCCATATGACATCTAAAAGACCTTGGTTAGAGAACTATAAGGATCTTGATGGTGGAGAGGTGGTTATGGGTAATAATGTAAATTGTAGGATTAAAGGAATTGGTAGTGTGACTTTTAAGTTTGAAAATGGATATACTTTTACTCTAGAAAGATTAGGATATGTCCCTAACTTGAATAGAAATTTAATATCTATGGGTAATCTAGATGACATAGGTCTGCAAGGCAGGATTGAAAATGATTCTTTGAAGGTAATTAAGGGTTCCTTAGTTATTTTAAAAGGGACCAAGAGAAATGGTATATATGTCACTAGAGCCAGTATAATTCATAGTCACACTGTTGTGTCCTCAAGTACTAAGATTGATGCTACCCCTGAAATGACATAATAGACTTACACATGTTAGTGAAAAAGGCATGCACATTTTGAAGAAGAATGGGGCGTTTGGTAATGATATAATCTCTAAGTTTCTTTCTGTGAACACTGCATCTTAGGCAAGCAATATAGGCTTCATTTTAACACTAAAAAGCATAAAACTGCATCTATTCTTGAATATATTCATTTTGACCTTTGGACCCATCATCTACTACTACTCAAGATGAAAATAGATATTTTTTATTATTGATTATTAATTTTTCAAGAAAATTTTGGATCTATCTTTTGAAAAAAAAAATCAGACATTTTTGAAAAGTTTAAAACTTGAAAAATTTCAATTGAAAATCAAGTTGATAAAAAGATCAAAGTTTTGAGAACAAACAATGGTATGAAATTTTATAATACTGAATTTGATCAACTTTGTAAAGATGATGGGATTCTCAGGCATAAAACGGTTCACTATACCCCTCAGCAAAATGGTGTTGCTGAGAGGATGAATATGACTATTTTTGACAATGTTAGATGTATGGTGATTAGTTCAAGTGTTCCTAAGGTCATTTAGGGTGAAGCTATTATGACAACTGTGTATATTGTGAATATGACTCATATTAGTGCTTTAGATGGGAAGACACCTGGGGATGTATGGTCAGGAAAATTATCTGATTATACTATTTTGAGAACTTTTGCGTGTGCTGCCTATTCTTACCAACGTTTAGGCAAATTGGAGCCTATGTCCCAAAAATATGTTTTCATGGGATATCATGAAGGAGTGAAGGGGTATAGACTTTGGGTTTGAGAATAAAAGAGATTTAAAATGATAACTAGTATGAATGTGACATTTAATGAAGCTGATATGCATTGTTTAAGTAAAAAAGTCTTAAGATAGGTCCCTGAGAATGGAAAAGAAGAAGAAACTAGAATGCAGGTGAAGATAGATTTCATCCCTGAACTTGTTGATGATGAAAAAGTTGAGAATGAAGTTGGTGAAGAGAGTGATGATATTTTAGGTTCATAGGAACCTATTGAAGATAGTGGACATGACTCTATGGGTGAATTAGATGATCCTTTGAGTGATTATCAACTTGCCAGGGATAGAAGTAGGAAGGAGATTAGGGAACATGTTAGGATGAGTGACTATCAATCATTTGTTGTTTTGTCATATCAAGATTTAGCTTTTAAATAGCCTAAATCCTATGAAGAGGCTCTAAGTTGTCAATAGTCAGATGAGTGGCTGAGAGCTATGGAAGAATAAATGAAGTCCATATTGAAAAATAATATTTGGAAGCGAGTTTCTAAACCTGAGAATAAGTCTTTAGTTGACTGTAAGTGGGCTTTTAGCATTAAGGAGGGAAATACTTCTAAACAACCTCTTAGGTTTAAAGCTAGATTAGTTGTAAAGGGGTTTACCCAAAAATCTGGTATTGATTACAATGAAATCTTCTCTCTTGCTGTTAAATATACTACTATAAGAGTCATGCTTGCTTTGCTTGCTCAATATGATTTAGAACTTGAAGAAATGGATGTTAAAACTGTTTTCTTGTATGGTGACTTGGATGAACCGATTTATATGTTTCAACCTCAATAGAGTCATGCTTACTTTGGTTGCTCATTATGATTTAGAACTTGAACAAATAAATATTAAAATTATTTTCTTGCATGGTGATTTAGATGAAACTATTTACATGGTTTAGCCACAAGATTTCAATGATTTTAAAAGACCAAATCATGTTTGTCTTTTAAACAGGTCTTTGTATGGTTTAAAACAATCATCTAGGCAATGGTATAAGAGATTTGACAATTTTGTGCCATCAATTGGTTTTATAAGAAGTACTTTTGATCATTATTTTTATTTTAAAAGAAATTATAATGATTCTATGATTGTTTATCTTCTTTTGTATGTTGATGGTTGGACAGAATATGAGTGATATAAATGACATTAAAAAGACTTTAAGTGCTGAATTTGAAATGAATGACTTAGGTCATGCTAGAAAAATCCTAAGAATGGATATTAAAAGAAACAAATCACATCAATCTCTTCTTTTAACACGATTTGATTATGTGAAAAATGTGTTATCCAAAAATGTGTTATCCAAGTTTGCTATCCATGATTCCAAGTCTGTTTCTTTTCCCCTTACTTGTCATTTTAAGTTGAGTAAAAAACAATGTTCACATGATGAATCTGATAACAAATATATGCAAAAGGTACATTATGCTAATACTGTTGGATCTATTATATATACTATGATATGTAGTAGACCTGATGTTGCACATGCTATTAGCATTCTGAGTAGATTTATGGAAAATCCAGGACCTGAACATTAGGCCGCTTTAAAATTTCTTTTAAGATACTTAAAATGTTATGCTGATTTAGGTTTGCATTTTAAATTTTGTAAAGGAGTTGTGTTAAATGAATATGTGGATTCTGATTATGCTAGTAATAGGATGATATGAAATTAAAAACTGTATATATGTTTACTTTGTGTGGTACTTGCATAAGTTGGAGTCTCAATTGCAGTTTGTTGTGGCCTTATCTACTACAGAAGCTGAATATGTAGCTGCTACCGAGACTATTAAGGAGTCTTTATGGCTTAAAGGCTTGTTGTGTGAATTAAATGAATTGCATAATCCAGTTGTTGTTCATTTTTCGCTTGATGTTTTCTATAATCTGCTTCTCTTTCAAAATCTATCCACCATGTTCTGATTTTTTAATATGCTTCTGCTTCTTTTTGAGCGTTTTGCTTGAGTTGATTGCTATTAAATCGGTTTGGTTGAGCTTATAGAAAATTTAATTTTATCCTTTTTTAAGTATAGGCTTGAAATGGAATTTTGGAGAATTGAAAGAAAAAAATGATACATAATGGGCTTCCAAAGCTATGCCTACTACTACCCTTGCTGTCGCATCTTCAACCATTTCTCCCTGGACAACATTTCCTTTATCAATATTATTTTCATCCATCCTTGCACCAACTTTTCTCTTCCTAGTAATTTTCTTCTCGTTTGTTAAAAGAATCACTTGTTATTGCTTCTTGCCTTTTGATTTAGGTTTCAGCTGCAGGAACACTTAGTCATTGTGTCACAATTACTTCTGCAAAGCTTATGTGAGTTGATAAAGGAATGAGCAAGGAGTTTGAATTTGTTTGCTTCTCTGTAGTCGAGGAAGCGAACAAAGCTGTGAACACTTTTCATGGTAAGTGTACATGTTTACTGACAAGTTTTTCTCATTACTAAAGCAAATTCACACTAGATGTTGCGTGTTGGAGAATCAAAATCTCATTTAGGATTCATGTTTCATCAAAAGCGTTGTATGTGGCAATTACTTCTAACCCGACCAACCCAACCCAACCCAATCCAACCCGATCGAAATTTTGTTTGGTTGGAGAAAAACTGACCCAACCTATGCACACAATTTGTTGCAAATTCCTTTTGTGTAGACCAATTTATGCACATTGCGATCCCTAACCCAAATCACCATGTCATTGCCTCAATTGCAAAAAAAGATTTGAATTACGTTTAGAAAACCTTTGTTTATGCTATTATAGATGCAATGTCTTGAAGTATGAATATGTTATAAACTTGTTGTTGTTTGGTGCATTGCTTGATAGCCAAAGAATAGCTAACCAAGAGGGGGTAAATTGATTTTTAAAACTTTTTCGAAAAATTAATCTATAATCAAGTACGTAATAATTACATAGATTAATTTAAATAATAAGCTCGAATATAAAAGTAATAAGTAAAGAGGGATAGAGAATGCAAATGATATAATTATGAATAGATTAATTTAAATAATAAGCATGAATATGAAAGCAATAAGTAAAGAGGGATAGAGAATGAAAACGGTATAATTATAAAGGTTTGATCCAATACAATGATCTACGTCCTCCGTTACTAAACTCTCCGGCACGAGTAAGACCAATTTCACTGTGTTGATTGACTTGTGGTGCAATCCAACCCTTTACAAAGCTTCAGATGACTTACAAACAAGGAGAGTCGATCCTTTTATAATGTTGAACTTTACGGGACCTCAACATGACCCATAGGTTTAAAGAGAATTGATTTACAAATTGAAACTTCTCTATTGATAAATAATATGATCACAATTAAGTACAAAGAGATAAATATGCCAACACTTTAATAAATAGCAATGAATGAAGATCAAGTATTATGTATGAAAAACTTTGATATATAGAATGATTTTCAAAAGTTGATTTGATCAAAAGTTTTCAAAGATTAAAATGATTTAATAATAAATGAGATGAGAAATCAATACAATTTTTGCTAAAAAAATATCACACTTGAGTGCTCTTGAATGTGTAAAATTGAATGTAAAGAAATGTAGTATTTATAGCAGTCAAAGCGCAAAAAGTTTTAGCCAACCAAATGACGCCCACCGGACGTTCGCTAGTGATCGGACGACTGAAACTAGCCGTCGTGCGTCAAAATTCAGAACTTAGAATTTTGATAGTTGGGGCCACCGGACGTCCGCCGGAACAGAAATTTTTGATTTTCTCTTTTCTTGATTATTTTAGCAAGTGTAGATTCTTGAGGGACACATTCATTTGTCTTTTCAAAATAATTATCAATGGTAAAGAGTTTAAGAGTCTAAGTGAAGATTTTTGTCATATCGAAAGTAATTTTTATGCGAGCGTTTTTGTGAAAAGTTTATTCGTGCATAAAAATTTAATTTACACTTGTTGTGATTCATTGCTAAGAATTGAAGTGTTTTACCTTTACAAGTGAGTTCAAACATATAACTCTAATATCTTCAATTGATTTGGCGCGAGTGCTTGATTTGTTGCTCGATTTTAAACTTGGCGCGAGTGCTTGATTTGCCTCCAATTGTTTTTGGCGCAAGTACTCGATTATTTCCAAGCTTGATTGTAAATGCTGGATTTCTATGAAGATCGTAACATGAAACAATGAAAACTTGAATGTAAATATTAGAGATAAAAAATATTTTGTTTATTATAATCAAAACATAAGATGGACCATAGGTCAACAATTTTCCTCTTTTTAATTACGACAAACAAGATGATTTGCAGAATAGAATTGAGCAATTGATATCAATTTATCATGTAATTCGCATTCCCCCTGTCTTTTACAATTTGATGACTATACATTCAAAGTATATAAATGATTTTTATTGTTTTTCCCCGTATATTCCAAGCACATTATCAAATCTTACATGCATAATCATTTCACTCGCATTCTCTCTCTTGGCATAAACAAAAAACATAGGGCAAAATATGGATCATAATAACTTTAGCATTGATCATAAAAGAAATATCCATAGATAATGATGTCCAACAAAAACAACAAAATAAGCTAAACCTAAAAGATTGTAGATAAGGCATAGAAAACCTAAAGACAATCTAAAATAGCAATAAAATCGAGGACTACGGCTCCGGAGGAGGTGGTGGAGGAGGAAAAAATGTATAAAAGTGAGCGTAGAAGGCATTCTGCTGGGCTTGCATTTTTGCCTGTTGTACTTGAATGGCATCTCATTGAGCTTGTATGATGGCTTGCTGAATCTGTAACTCCTGAAGCATCCCGCCAGGCCATCAACCGAAGATATAAGAGAGTCAATGCGGCTATTGAGAAGATTGTAGTGATTCTCGGTAAATATGAAACCACCATACGAAGAGCGAGGAGCACTAGAGGTAGGAACATCGTGAAAAGGGTGTGGAACTTGCGGTATATCATCAATATCATTATCCTCATCACCTTCAAAAGATAGAGATGATGGACCCTAGGTGGGGTCGAACTCTTTTGTGTGTGCCACCCATTGACTATGTTCTTTTACTATTTTCATTCGTTTAAGGGTTTGAATGTTGATAGTGTCGATAGGGCGAAGTTTAACAATGTCTCATCGTGTAATGGAATGTCAAAATGTTTAAAAAATTTTGTAAGAAGGATTCCGTAAGGCAAAGCTTTAAGATGACGTGAAGAATGCACAAGTTTCACGAGACCTGATGCAATAGTTGGAAATTTTAATTTTTACCCAACAAGAAAGGAATCCAGGATAAAAAGATCAAAAATTTTTATCTCATCTTGATGACCCTTTCGAGGAAGCGTGGAATGCACGAGTTTTATGAGACCTAATGCAATAGTTGGAAAATCTAGTTTTCAACCAACAAGAAAGAAATCGAGGATAAAAAGATCAAAAAAGTTTACCTCGTCTCGATGACACTTTCGAGGAAGAATCACATGTGCAATGATATTTTGTAAAACTTTATATGGAAGTGTTAGATGATTTGCACTTAATTTTGTGATGTTCTCAAAATTCTTTCCAGTTACCCAATGACATGCCACGGAAGGTTCATGCCCTTCAAACTTGGGATGATTTTTATGAAGAAAATTTTGAATATTATACGGCTCAAGCTCAAGAATATGACGAATGAGAGCTTTGTTGACAGTGATATGAACATTGTTGAGTAAACATGAAATCTCATCCGAGCGAGAAGTAATAACCATATTTTTATAAAAAAATTTCATAAGGCGAGGATATGCATGTTCTTCTAGAGTAGCAATCGACACCCATCCCATGTTTTCAAAATACTCTTCAAAATGAAATGCAGGTGCTTCAATAGTAAAGTAGGCAAAATTAACGTTTTTACCTATTAAAATTGGGGATTTTTCAAATGGGTTGGTCGCCACCTCGGGCTCCTTGTTGAATTCTTCGTCGGATGATGGTGGAAGAGATCGTCTCACCATGCTCTTGAGTCTTATGTCCGCTCTTCTAGACCCCGACATTGTAGAAATTTGAAGAAGGTTTGGTTGATGAAAAATTGAAACTTTTTAGAGATAGATGATGTAGAAGTAGTGGGTTTTCACAAATTGATAGTAAATTGAAGAGTGGAGTGAAGGATTGGGGGGATTTAAAGTGAGTTTAGGGAGGAATTTGAGAGAAAAATAGAGAAGAAATGAAGAAATAAGATTTGGATCGCGAAATCAGGGATTTTATTCGTGAAGTACCGGACGTTCGGTTGACAAAGTTAAAATTCTTTGTCAAATTGGACGGGGTTACCGAACGTCAAGTTTACTCATCCGGTCCCCTTCCCCCCTCCCTCCATATTTTTTTTTATAAAACACACTAAATCATGTAAATATAGTGCACATAAAATAATGCGATGAAAACAGGTAAACGCATGTAGCTATGAATTTAATCATGTACTTCAAATGTATCAATAATGCCTAAACCTCTTCTAATATGTCAAACGATCAAGAGCTAGAGGTTTTGTGAAATTATCGGCCAACTGATTTTTCGTGTTTACGAATTCTAACACAATATCACCCTTTTGAGCACGATATCTTAGGAAGTGATGTCTAATTTCAATGTGCTTCATCCTAGAGTGTAAAATGGGATTTTTAGATAAGTTTATAACACTTGTGTTATCACACATAATGAGTATATGATCAAAGAATAGGCGATAATCACTAAGAGTTTGATTCTTCCATAAAACTTGTGCACAACAATTAGCAACCGAGATATATTTGGCTTCGACGGTTGACAATGCAACATAAATTTTTTTTTTTTGTTAAACCACGATACAAGTGAAAAGGCTAAAAAATGGCACGTTCAGTTAGTACTTTTACAATTGATTGTGCATCCGGCCCAATCGGCATCCGAATAGCTAAGTAGATCAATGTGAGTGCCCTTGGGATACCAAAGCCATAAAGTTCTAGTGCCACTAAGATAGCTAAAGATTCGTTTCACGATTTTAAGATGAGATTCTTTAGGATTCGATTGAAATCTA
The DNA here is from genome assembly GCA_903798345.1 of Fraxinus anomala. Taxonomy (NCBI): domain Eukaryota; kingdom Viridiplantae; phylum Streptophyta; class Magnoliopsida; order Lamiales; family Oleaceae; genus Fraxinus; species Fraxinus anomala. Next base: position 10,491 of record CAIGRN010023909.1, read on the forward strand.
GCACATAGACACACACTAAACATAATATCGGGTCTAGTTACGGTTAAGTAAAGAAGGGATCTGATCATACCTCGATATTTTGTTATATTTATGGGCATACCTTGATCATCCTTGTCCAATTTTATGGATGTACTCATAGGGGTGTTCATTGGCTTCAAATTATCCATGTCGAACTTATTGAGCATGTCCAATATGTACTTACATACTTTGATTGATGAAAATTTCATCACAAATTAGCTTAATTTGGAGACCGAGGAAACATTTAAGTTCTCCCATCATACTCATTTCAAAATTTATGCTCATACACTTAGAAAACTCTTCACAAAGATAAATATTAGTGACACAAAATATAATATTATCAACATAAATTTGAACAATGATCATATCATTCTTTTGAGTTTAACAAAAAGAGTGGTATCCGCTTTTCCTATTGAAAAAACATTTGAAATTAGAAATTGTTCAATTGTTCGTACCAAGCCCTAGGAGCTTGTTTTAAACCGTAGAGAGTTTTTTGAAGTTTGAAAATATAGTTCGGATGTTTGTGATTTTTAAAATCGGGTGGTTGTTCAACAAACACTTTTTTTATTTTTGAATAAAACCGTTAAGAAGAGTACTTTGGACATCAATTTAATACATAGTGAATTTTTTATGACGAGGAAATGCAAGAAACATGCGAATGGATTTTAATCTAGCCACCGGTGCAAATGTTTATTCAAGATCGATGTCCTTTTCTTGATTGTAACATTGAGTCAATAATCTAGCTTTGTTATGCACAATTATTACGTTTTCATCACGTTTATTTCTAAAGACCCATTTAGTACCGATGACGGTTTGATCATTTGGTCTAATGACTAAATTCCAAACATGGTTCCGTTCAAATTGATTAAGTTCTTGTATAGCTAGAATCCAAAATTCATCAAACTCGGCTTCTTTGAAGTTCTTTGGTTCAATTTGTGAAATGAATGCACAACTATTAAATGATTTTTAGTAGAGGCTCTCGTAGTAATACATTTTGATGGATTACCAATGATTAGTTCTTTAGGATGAGAAAGAACAAACCTCTATTCTTTTGTAGAGCTCAATCATTTTGGACTTCGGTTGGCTCTTCTTTAATTTGTCGAACATTTTCTCCTTCTTAACATTCATCTTGTGGATTTTTCTTGTATTGATCTTGAATAGTCATTTGTTAGAATGGAGTTTTCAACCTTACATCAATATCAATGCATTTCTCATGATCAAGAGAGTTAGTATCATCGAAAGTGACATGCATAGATTCTTCAACAACTAGAGTTTTTTTGTTGAAAACTCTATAAACTTTATGTAAACTTTACTAGTCGATGAATATCCTAGAAAAATTCCAACATTGGATTTTAAATCAACATTTTCCAAGTTTTCTTTTGTATTCAAGATAAAGTATTTGCACCCAAAGACTTTGAAATATCCGATATTGGGAATTCTATTTTTCTAAAGTTCATATGGAGTTTTGGTTTTCTTTCGACTAATAAAACTCTATTAACAATATAGCAAGTGGTGTTAAACGGCTTCGGTCCAAAAATATTTTGGCATGCTATTTTCATTTAGCATAGTTTTAACAATTTCTTGAAATGGGGATTCTTTCTTTCTACAACGCCATTTTGTTGAGTAGTTCTAGGAGCCGAGAAATTCTATTCATATCCATGTTCATTACAAAACTCATCAAAAGCGAGATTATCAAATTCTCTACCGTGATCACTTCTAATGGTTGTAATGGAGTATCCATTTTTATTTTAAAACTTTTTGCAAAAATGTTTAAAGGTTTTTAGAGCTTCATTTTTTAGACTTAAGAAAAGAACCCAAGTAAATCTAGAGAATTCATCAACGATGACGAAAGCATAATGTTTTCAATCTAAACTAGCGTTTTCGATGGTCCAAAAAGATCAATATGGAGTAATTGAAGTGATTTTGTAGTAGATGAGTGCAATTTGGGTTTGAATGAACTTTTCACTTGTTTACCAAATTGACATCATCGCAAATTTTGTCTTTTTCAAACTTCAAATTTTATAAACCTTTGACAAAACCATTTTTGGAGATTTTTTAAAGAAGATCCATCCCAATATGACCTAATCTCCTATGTCATAGCCAAGTATCCTCTTTCAAACTCACTAAACATTTTCATCATTTTCAAAATCGATATTTATAATATAAATATCTTTGTTTTGGTTTCCTATAAACAATACCTCTTTGGATGTAGCATCCTTAATGATACATTTAGAAGAATCGAATTTTATATGATAGCCTTTATCACATAATTGACTAATACTAAGTAAATTATGATTGAGATTATCTACCGTACATTCTCAATGGAAGGAGAGAGATGATTACCAATATTTTCAATTCCAATGATTTTTCCTTTTACATTGTCACCAAATATGACATGACTTCCATCCTTCTTTTCGAAGTTCGATAGAAAAGTTCTATCTCCGGTCATGTACTTTGAACGTTCGCTATCCAAGAACTATTTACTTGTCATCTTCTTTGATACCTACAAAACTAATTCATTTTTTTATTTTTAGTACCCATACAAGCTTGGGTCCTTGGTAGTTAGTTTTAGTGGATCCTCGAATTCACTTGTTTTTATTTTCAAAGTGTAGCTTCTTACTTGTTCGAAAATATAGACAATATGTTCATCCTTGTTGCAAAAGCTACAAGTAATTTTTGAGAGAATTGTATTTGAGACTTTGACAAATAAATTTTTAAGAGATTTTTGTTTCAAAAATGGTTTACATCAAATGCCTCATTTATCAAAAACACATTTTTTTAATCACCAAGCATAAATCAAAATTCTTCTTCCCTTGAGTGAATTTAAAAATAATATTTGTCAAGTTTTCAACATTTTCTTTCAAAAAGCAATTTTCTTTATACAATGAATCATAATCATTTTCCTTTTTAGTTTCTAAAGTTTTCTTCATTTCATTTTTTTTAATAACTTATGTTTCCTTTTAAAAATAGAATGACTAAAATCGATTTTTTTCAAAATTTTCTAAAATTTCATCATAAGAAGAAGATAAATCATCAGACGAGAATTTTTCAATAGAATTTATCTTATTGTCGATTGCCAAAAAACACATGTTGGCGATCTCTTTTTGACTTTTATTTTCATCACGATCATCATCGTCGCTTTCATCCCGTATTGCTTGGAGTGTATTTTTCTTGAAACTTCTCTTTTTGTTTGGACACTCGATTTTCTTGTGATCGGGTTTGTCACAATCGTAACAATAATGTTATTGCTTCTTTCTTCACTCTTTTCATCTTTCTTTTGAAACTTTCGATTATTTCGAAAGCTTCTCTATTTTTTTTACAAGAAGCACAAGTTCATCAAGCTCTTCATCGCTCATATTTTCACTTGTAGTTCCTTCTTCAATTCTTGATTTGAGAGCAATTTGACGCCTAGTAGGCTCTTTTGATTCTTCCTTGCTTTTCCTCGTCTTTTCCTTGGTTTCGGCGTTCTTGAGCTCGTATGTTATCATAGTTTCAGAGAGTTCCTCCAAGGGATAAGAGTTGTGTCTTTGGTGTTCTCTATCAACATCCTTAATAAACTCCAATTTTTCAAAAGCGACCTAAGCATTTTACTTACAAGCTCACCGTTAGTAAATTTACGATCAAAACCCTTGAGGCCATTAACAATATCAATGAAGCAAGTAATCATGTCAACTATATGTTCGTCTTGTTTCATGAAAAAAATTTCAAATTATTTGACCAAGAGATTAATCTTGGTTTCTTTTACTTTTTCTAAAGCATGCCATATATCATATGCGGAGTCACATGTGCTAATACGATTAAATTCATTTTTATCTAAGGCACAATAAAGTAGATTTTTGGCTCTAACATTCAAGGACAATTTTATCTTATCATCTTCATCATATTCCTCTCTAAGTTTAAGAATAGATTGATTGAATTTTTCATCAATTTTAATAATCTTGGTGGGTACATAGGGACCAAATTTAATGACTCCCCAAATATTATAATCGATTGATTGAATGTAAATTATCATTCTAGCTTTCTAATAATTATAATGTGTGCCACCAAAGAAAGGAGGTCGATTCGTGGAATGCCCTTAGAGATTTTGAAGGTTGTTGTGGTTAGCCATTGCTCGAGATTATAAAATCTTAATTTTAAAATGAGTACCTTGCTCTGATACTAATTGATAGACCAAGAATAGAACCAAGAGGGGGGTAAATTGATTTTTAAAAAAATTTTTCAAAAAATTAATCTATAATCGAGTACGTAATAACTAGATAGATTAATTTAAATAATAAGCACGAATATGAAAGTAATAAATAAAGAGGGATAGAGAATGCAAATGGTATAATTATGGACGTTCGATCCAACTCAATGATCTACATCATTCGTTACCAAACTCTTTGGTACGAGCAAGACCAATTTCACTATATTTATTAACTTGTGGTACAATACAACCATTTACAAAGTTTTCGGTGACTTACAAACATGGAGCATCGATCCTTTTATAACGTTGAACTTTACGGGACCTCAACACGACCCATAAGTTTAAAGAGAATTGATTTTACAAATTGAACTTCTCTATTAAGAAATGATATGATCACAATTAAGTACAAAGAGATAAATATGCTAACACTTTAATAAATAGCAATGAATGAAAATCAAGTGTTATGTATGAAAAACTTTAATGTATAGAATGATTTTCAAAAGTTGATTTAATCAAAAGTTTTCAAACGTTAAAATGATTTAATAATAAATAAGATGAGAAATCAATACAATTTTTGCTAAAAAATATCACACTTGAGTGCTCTTGAATGTGTAAAATTGAATGTAAAGAAATGTAGTATTTATAGCAGTCAAAGCGCAAAAAGTTCTAGCCAACCAAATGACACCCACCGGACGTTTGCTAGTGATCGGACGACTGAAACTAGCCGTCGTGCGTCAAAATTCAGAATGATTAGAATTTTGAAAGTTGGGGCCACCGGACATCCGCCATTTCACCAGACGTCTGCCGGAATATAAATTTTTGGTTTTCTCTTTTTTTGATTATTTTAGCAAGTGTAGATTATTGAGGGACACATTCATTTATCTTTTCAAAATAAATATCATTGGTAAAGAGTTTAAGAGTCAAGTGAAGATTTTTGTCATATCGAAAATAATTTTTATGCGAGCGTTTTTGTGAAAAGTTTATTTCATACATAAAAATTTAACTTACGAGCTTGTGTGATTCATTGATATGAATTAAAGTGTTTTACATTTACAAGTGAGTTCAAACATATAATTCTAATATCTTTAATTGATTTGGTGCGAGTGCTTGATTTGTTGCTCGATTTTGAACTTGGCGCAAGTGCTTGGTTTGCCTTCGATTGTTTTTGGCACGAATGCTTAATTATTTTCAAGCTTGATTGTGAATGCTCGATTTTCATGAAATTCGCAACATGTAACAATGAAGAGTTGAATGTAAATATTAGAGACAAAAAATACTTTGTTTGTTATAATTAAAACATAAGATGGACCATAGGTCAATAGAGCTAAACCCCTACATCAGTTAACTCTAATCGAGAAAGGCTTTCATTTGTAGTTGAATGACTAGACTATGTGCTGGGGATGATGAACTGGACATACACCTAATTTTGGGCGCAATTTGCTGATATTCATCATTATTTACATACTCTACATATATTATTTTCTGAATTATGAAATGTCTACAATTAATCTTATTTCAAAGTTACAATTAATCCTGTTTCTTTGAAATTGAGTTATTGGTAACTCACGTAAGTTATATTTTAATGTTAATTACACGTGACTTCAGGTTGATTTACCCTTTTATTTCTTCTATTACAATAATCTATATAATGATATTTGAACTTGACATTATGTGTTTGTGAAAAACTTTTACACAGTCATATTTCTTTTTGTTAAAGAGACTTGTTTAAATTAAAATACTTGATGTCATTGTAGTGGTATTTTAGTATCAATGGTCATGAAGTATGTTGAAAACATTGTGAAGATAAAATACTATTTACATTGTATCTGACGGAATTTATGCATTTATTCCAGGTATGAATCAGTTTATTAGCTTTAAATTAGAGATGCTTTCTAAATTGTAGCTTAAAATTGTGGCTTAAAATTGTGAATGTAAAAGACCATATGTAGCTTTAAATTGTGGAAGGCCTTGAAATTCTACAAGAAGCCGACAACTAGAGATAATTCCAAGCAACCCATGTGGGATTCCTTCTTTTCACTCGTTAGTTCATCTTCTCCATTAGTGATGTTTTGTTGTTTAGCTCATATTCTCTAGCCTTATCAATTTCTTGAGAAACTCTGCTATGAACTCTCTATTTTTTTACTCGATATGGGATGCCGAAACTAGGTGTTAGGACGTTATGGTACGGGACACCCAATTGCAACTAAAGTAGAAATTGAGAAAACTGAGGAAAAATGATGAACACAATATTTTACGTGAAAAATTTCCAAATAAATTGGAGTAAAAAAAAAACTATGGGCAAACTGTAGAAGAATTTCACTATAGCAAAATGATTACAATAGCACTCTCTAAATACAAGGAGATAACAATAATTAATCTATCTTGTAATAGGAGAAAACAAGTAGGAAATATTTAGGAGAAAACAATAACTTTTCTCGCTATAATTTTATCCCTCTACTATTATCTCAGGCCTAAAATGTGTAGCAGAGTATCTATGACACAAGATTTGGAATAAGGCAATATGATACTCAAAACTGAAGCTTTTCTAAGTTATGCGGTATTATCATCATGGAGAGACTCCATACTAGCATTGAAAAATTGTGAAACACTATCGCCTTGGGAGGAAAATTTCCAAATTGTCAGAAGATGCAGCAAGTCTATTGCAGTTTTATGTACATTGTTAGTTTTTACATTAAAATTTGAATGCTAGCATTTTTTATTTTATTTTTTGAGATTTAACACTAGGTATTATGCAATATTTCAAACACATTGTAAATCATATTTTGTAACAAACATGACTTGTTATTAAAGATATATTATTGTGAGCATGAGTTGTTGCAAAATAGAATATGTAACAAAAGTTATACCTCTAACATAATATTCGCGACAAACATTTTTTCTCTCAAAAAACTTATTGGAATAATCGTTGTGACGAACTGCCTTGTTGCCCTTATAAATTTTTACGACATATATGTTTTGCGATGATATTATGTCGAAAAATATCTTGTTACTATCGCGTACTTTCTGCATTAAACTTAGAGTGTTGCTAGATTGTTAATACGATGAATGATTGAAAAATGTAGTGGAATTCGAGACTCATATGGTGCAACAACTCTTGCAACAAACATATTGTCGTCGCAAAATTATTTTTGCGACAACATTATTTTTGTCATGATTTCGGTAGTTCGTTGTAGTGTTTGCTTCTTTCTTCTTCTTTGACAATTTGTATTCCGAAGACTTATGACCCATTTTGTCACGGTTGAAGCATTTTCCTTGAAACTTCTTTTTAGAAATTCAACATTTCGGTCCTAACTTGATCCATTTGCCACTGGATGGCTCAGGCTTGTTTTTGTAGGTCTTATAACTTTGACTAGGCTCCACAACATTGGCTTTAGTAACACCAGGATTGAGTCATTTCTTTTCTGAACTCTTATTATCTTTTTTCAATTCGAAGTCTAACAATTAGTTCTTCGACGTCCATTTTATTTCTCTTATGTTTAAGATAGTTTTTGAAATATTTCCATGTCGAAGGCATCTTTTCAATAATTGCAGTCACTTGAAAAGTATAACTCAAGATCATTCACTCGGCATGAATCTCATGAAGAATCACTTAATATTTTTACACTTGACTGATTACAATTTTTGAGTTCACCATTTTGTAGTCTAAGAATCTACCGACAATAAATTTTTTAGCCTCGACATCCTCAATTTTATATTTTTGATCTAAAGACTCCCACAAGCCCTTTGCAGTTTTCATCGTAATATACATGTTGTATAGCGAATCTGTCAGGCTATTCATGATATAGTTTCGGCACTAAAAGCATCAAGTGCACTGATTGCTTGAACATATCTCTTACCTTCATTGAGTTTTGGAGCAGTCTCAAACAAGTATCTCGCAAGATTCAAGTTGGTAAGATAAAATAACATTTTCTGCTGCCACCTATTGAAATTCAAGCTATTGAATTTCTCTAATTTTTCTCCATGATTAATCGAAATAGTAACGGTATGGCCAATTGTTGGAGCCACAGTTTGACTCACAGTATGACTTGGAAATTTAGCTACAGTCTGAGCCACAACAGAACTGGGCCCTTAAGCTACATCAGAGTCCACAACCTGATTTCAAGTAAACATTGTTTGGATCACATCCAAGTTGGTTGATTTGGTTGTCATTTCTAAAAAATCAAATGAATATCAAATTTTGAACAACGTTTAAGCCTGGGCGTGGTTTGGTTTGGGTCGATTTTGACTCCAATCCGAAACCAAAACCAAATTAGCCGGTTTGAATGAATTTCAACCCAAACTAATCCACTCCAACTCTTAAACTGAATCGACCCAAACCAAATGGTTTGGTTTGGTTCAGTTAGTCGATTTAGACTTTTAGTCCAAATAGAATTTTTTTTAAAAAATTGTTTTGGTTTTGAGTCCACTTAGATTAAAAGAAATAAAATAATTAAATAATTTTATATTACAAAAACTATTGACTAACGAATAAAATAAGGTTAATAGAGACATAACAATAAAAATTTTAAGAATTTTGTTGTTTTTATATGCAATGGTAGCTAGTTTGCCAAGTAGGAAAAAATACTGAGTATAACATAATAAGCCCGTGAAATGAAATTCTCAATGTTATTACTTATTGGGAACATTATAGATTGGATGGAATCGAGATATAATTTATAAAATTAGGGCTTATCTTTTGATTTATATTTTTCTTAAAAAAGTGAAAATATGTAAGTGGGCTGGATTGGTTCGATTAACCATTAGTTTGAGACTTCAAATCAAGGCTGAATTGACCTACAATAGTTTTGTTTTAGAAAAAAAAAAACCAAATGCATGTATCAAACCGACCCCAGTCGGTTTAGTTTGATTGGTTTGGTCGATTTTACAATTTTTTTGCCCAGGACTAACAACAATATATGAATCCGTTTGTTCTTACTTTCAAATCTGTTTTAAGTTTGTTACAATAATATAGAATAATATAAATTTTGATTTATTACAGTAAGAACATAAACCAACAGAGAATGAAAACTGCAGAAATATATTATAAATATTATAAATCTACAAATTGAGGTCTGTGTGTACACAGTTTCTTTAAAACATATTTGCCCTCTCACCGTAGGTTCTTGATATTCAGTTCGGATGTCTGTCTCCCAAGATACAATGAAAGAACCTGTAGAATGTGAGCACTTCAATTTCTACACCGATGAAACGAATTTGTGTCAGAATAGCACCATCAAAACTTAGACAAAAATGAAAATTTTCTAAGAACCGGAAATTATGCATAAGAGAAACACTCATAAGGGGCCAATTTTTACTCCGTTCGATTCGACATTTGTCCTAAGGGGTCAATTTTTGCTTAGTTCCGTTCGACATTCATGTACACAGGTCTTGCTTGCACACAAGTTCAAGGCTCAATGTACAATTTTTTGTCCTTGATTTGCATCCTTTACGCTTGCATGTGGAGAGAGAGAGCCTCTATACTATACATGATTACACCCTCCAAAATGTAACCATATATTAAGTGATTCTTGCTTTCATCAACTTTCTATATGGGATAAACTTAAATATAGTTTTCCATTCTATATAAATCATCTTCCAATGGTCAACTTTGAACTTCAATTTCTTGTTCACCTGATTCGTATTATCAACTCATCATCAATATAACGAACAACATAGAAGTACTCGTCTTCGATGATATTGCAGTTGCAATTCTTAAAGAAGAAAGTCGGCGCAAGAGCAAAGAAGATAGACTGGGAAGCTCACAGCAAGCTGAAGCTTTGACGATGATGAGAGGGAGATCAATGGAACGTGGGCCCAGTGGGAGTCAAAATCAGAGTAGATCAAAATCAGGGAGTAAAAAGAACGCCAAGTGTTATTACTGTGGCAAGAAAGGGCACTTAAAAAGAAATTGCTGGAGTCTTAAGAAGAATGAAGAAGCCAAAGGAAAAGGTCCTGAGACGTCAAAAGCTCAGAGTTGTGTAGCAAGCACCTCAGATGATGGTGGAATTTTATACAGCAAGGCAACAACAGTTGTTGAAGGCAAAAAACAGTTTTCTGATGTCTAGCTTATGGACTCAAGAGCTACATGACAGATGACACCAAGGAATGAATGGTTCCGTCATGATGAACCTATTTCAAGAGGATCTGTGTTTATGGGCAATGATCATGCCTTGAAGATCAGTGGCATAAGTACCATCAAATTGAAAATGTATGATGGTACAGTTCGCACTATCAAAGAGGTACGACACATAAAGGGCCTGAAGAAAAATCAATTGTCTTTGGGACATTTAGATAATAGTGGGTGCAAAACCCATATTCAAGACAGGATCATGAAAATAGTTAAAGACGCGCTTGTGGTGATGAAAGCGAAAAATATAGCTGCAAATTTGTACATGCTTAAAGGACAACAAGAAGGAGAAGCATATGTCGCATCGACAAGTTCGACAAAAGAATTAATGAGGATGTGGCACCGTAAACTTGGCCACATGTCGGAACGAGACTTGAAAATTCTCTCAGAACAAAAGCTTCTTCTAGGGCTTAAAAAGGTTTCATTACTATTTTGTGAGCATTGTGTTACTAGTAAGCAGCGCATATTGAAGTTTAGCAATTCCACTACTAGAAGTAAAGCTATCTTGGAGTTGGTTCATTCTGATGTTTGGCAAGCTCTAGTTTTATCCCTAGGAGGAGCAAGATACTTTGTATCTTTCATTAATGATTACTCAAGGAGATGTTTGGTGTATCCAATCAAAAGGAAGGCAGACGTATTTCCAATTTTCAAAATATTTAAAGCGCGAGTGGAGCTTGAATTTGAAAAGAAGATCAAGTGTTTGAGGACGGATAATGGAGGAGAATATATCGGTGATGAATTTGATAATTTCTGTCAACGAGAAGGTATCAAGAGGCAGTTTACAGTGGCATACACTCCACAACAAAATGGAGTAGCAGAGCGGATGAACAGAACCTTGTTAGAACGGACAAGTGCGATGTTGAGAACTGTGGGGATAGACAAGTCATTTTGGTCAGAAGTAGTTAAGACCGCCTGTTATGTGATCAATCGATCACCATCAACCGCAATTGATCTTAAAACGCCAATGTAGATGTGGACTGGTAAGCCAACACTAGGTTTGTTTCCAATTACCTGTATCAAACCGACCCCGATCGGTTCAGTTTGATTGGTTTGGTCGATTTTACAATTTTTTTGCCCAGGACTAACAACAATATATGAATCTGATTGTTCTTACTTTCAAATATGTTTTAAGTTTATTATAATAATATAGAATAATATAAATTTTATTTATTACAGTAAGAACATAAACAAACAGAGAATGAAAACTGCAGAAATATATTAAGCGTTGAAAATATTATAAATCTGCAAATCGAGATCTGTGTGTACACTATTTTCTTAAAACAGATTTGTCCCCTCACCGTAGATTCTTGAAATTCAGTTCGAATGTCTGTCTTCCAAGATACAATGAAAGAACTGGTAGAATTTGAGCCAACAAACTTAAATTGAGTTCGAATTTTTCAAATTGAACCAATTGGTCCCACCTAAAATTGTGCCAAAAGTAAGTATTAACAAAGCAATTTTTCCAACATTTATTTCATTTATTAGTTAATCTAGAATAATTAATATAATAGTAAAAATAAAAAATAACTTATTAAAATTTTGAGGTTTCACATCCACGGCTTGTGACACTTTTAGACCTTTGGTTTTACGAAATCACTATTCTTTACCTAATTTTCACCTCGACCACCAAACTTCCAAATGATTTCATCTATAACATTGAACTTTAAACTGCAAGAACAATGAGTGTCCCGAAATTCGCAGAGAATACATAAACTCGTTAATGGTTTCTATGGTGAAGGCCCCAGTATAACCTTCAATTCAGTCCCATACACATCTATTGTACTCCAGTTCCATCTCATCCTACAAATCCTAACCCGAATTTTCTCTGCCCATTAAACCCCTTAGAACTTGAAGATGTGCTCTTCAATGTCACCTTCTTCGCTTTCATTGCCCTCAAATGTCCCCTTGTTATTGCACCATCGTTTCAATTTCACTTTTTCTGCAAACCAATTTTTTGTCAGGCCCAGAAACTCTGGGACCTTTTCAGTTTCAGCTTCTATTGCTAAGAAAAATTCAAGTGTTGAATTGAGTTGGGTTTCTTGGGACAAAAATACCCCTGATGAGTTTAATGGTTGGGCCATTCTGGAAGCTGCTCCCAAGACAATAAAGGAGAATAGTAAAGGTTTGATCTTTGAGCTTTATGAGCCCTAATATTGACGGTAAATTTTGGAAATTCGAGGCTAATTATGAAATGTGTTTTTGAAGGTTTGACTACAGCATTGGTAATTGGCATTGGAGTTTCAGTTACTGCGTTGCTTGGTTTTATTGCCTATTCTTCACTCTTAAAAAAAGGTTGTGTTTTTCCCCTGAAAATGTTATACTTGTTGATTATGACCTAGGTTGCTGATTGGGGTTTTTAACTTGATGGAATGTTAGCTGGAATTTAATTGCTGGTTTATTTTTCATTTTGCTTGGTCAGGTTTTAGGTTTCAACTGAGAAGCCCATTTAATGCTGGACATGGGTCTTCTGTAATGTCTTCAATTGATGAAATAAACAGTGTTAGTGAAAAGGTTAGTTCCGACGTGTCATTGGGATATCAGGAAGTGCCTGAAAACAGTTTAGAGGAAGTGTATGAGGCTGTCAATGACAGCATGACGACAGGTGTATTAATCTACTAGTTTTGAAGTTGATTTATTCTGTTATTTTTGATCTTATAATGTGATAGGGGCATCTTGGATCACTCAGTGTAATTGCTATTGCTTAGCTTATAATGTAGGTTCTTGAATCTTGTAAAAGTACAGAACAATATGGTTCCAAAGTTGCATTCCTTGTGGATAATCTATTATTGCATTCTGCCTTTATGTGTTGTCTTAACTAGCTAGCTGTTATTGATTTTGTTACAACTGCATTACTGAATCTGCTTATATGTTTCGCTTGGAAACAAAATGAACTTAGGAATTAGAACACGAGTTCTTCACGATCATTAGTATTGCTGTTTGAATCATGAAAGTAATTTTCTAGATGGTATTTTAATCTCGATTCAAACTTATTACGCTTTAGTTGAACAATCAGCAATTTGTGATGGCCTATTGCTTCGCTCATTCCTTTTGTTCCCAAACATGTTAGAATAACTTATTTTTAACATTTAAGTAAAAAAAGTTACTTATTTTTGAAGTAACTCTTACCTAATTGTCAACATAAGTAACTTTCTTATTGCTAACTTTGAGAAATAAAATACTATTTATATACTATAAGTAAACATTTTAAGCCTAGCCAAATGTGCTCTTAATATGCAATGCAGTATCCTTCTTGTAGGCTGTATAGCAACTTTTCATTTTGATATTTGGTAATGTTTAGCTCAGAAACAATAACACATTTCTCTTGAATGTGAATGCATTGTTTGTTTCTTGTAATTCCATCAGCTTTTATTAGTGCTTTCCATCTAGAGGACATTCCTATTGATGCATGTACCATGTGATGGTCGCTGGAAATTTTTCTGCCTTTGAATTACCTTCCTCATATTTAGTGATCCTAGCTAAGTTGTTCTTGATTTTCCTGTCAAGATATGAGCCATAGTATAATAAAAGAAAGAAGCCTGGGGCGTATTGTAGTTCCATTTGCTGTGGATTCCACTCAACAGGAAGCTCTATTAATGCTAAAGAAACTGAAGGTATGTTTAAGTAGCATATCTCATGTTCCCGTGATACGTTTTCTACCGCCTGTATTTGTTTACTGCGAACTCTGTATTGGCATATCCTCCCCTCTTCCTCCTTTTATGTCCTTAAAATTTCCTTTTTTTTTGGCCAATATCCTCTGCCATTTTGTTCAATCGCGAAACTTCCACTCTCTCATTCTTTGTTTGACACTAAAAACTCCGGAGTCCCCTTACTTTTTTCCCCTCTTCTTCTGTCTCCTGGAGGGGTGGAAAATCCTCTCTCATCCTCCCCCCACCCCTACTCACCTTTGGCACAAGTTAAGGATAATGCACACTGAGACACAGACACCCAACAGACAGAAACCAAATACAAATGAATTTTCCAAAATACAGTTCAAATAAAACATCAAACTTTGTACATGCATGTGTAAGATCCCTTTTTGTAAAAAGTTATTACTGTAACTAAGTTGAAAAGACTAATGCTTATTCTAAGAATATTATAATAGGAGTGAATAAGAAAAGTTTGAACTTGGGGGGTTATACACATTCCGAATAATGTTATGTCAACACTCTAACACCCCTCTGTTTCCTATTCCTTGGAAGAAAAAGGATTCTGGTTGCTTTTGTAGATAGTCCTTAATAGTTTCATGCTTTTGCAATGAGATAGTTTGGCATTTGGATTGAACCTTCTCAGTTCTGAGCTATGATTTTGATCAAGATATACAGATTACTGAAGATGATGCCAAAGCAGAACAACTATGTACTAGACGGGAATACGCAAGATGGTTTCTAAGGGCAAATTCACAACTGGAGAGGTAGTATTGTATTCGCACATATTTTAAATATTCTGGTTTATTAAAACATTTAATACAAGCGCTATTAGCTTATTCTGATCATGAGTTTGTTCTCTGATCTGCAGGAGTAGGAAACATCAGATAAATTCGTGTGCTGCGCTTTCTGGTTCTACAGTTACTGCATTTGATGATGTGAGCACGCAAGACCCCGATTTTGAATCCATTCAGTGTAAGGCTTTTTATGATGTCACCCAATTATTTTGTGTTTTTTCCTGTTTGAAAAACCTTTTTCAATGGTGCCGTGAACTTGTAATATATAGCACTAGCTGAGGCTGGCATTATTAGAAGCAAACTATCAGAAAGAAGCTCAAGGACTAGTCTGAGTGATTTAGATGGTGAAGGATGCATCAATTTTTTTCCTGATAGGTACATCGATTGTGCTGAACTCTGTATCTTTATTTCTATCCATCTCCCTTCACCCACCCACAATAGAAAGAATCCCCAAAGAAAAAAATCATCCACCTCAGGTTTATATTTCATTTGCTCTGAAAATCATACTTTTGGTGTAATAGGTTCATATCTCGGCAGGATCTGATTAGCTGGAAAGCAAAGGTAGAATATGGAGTCAGACCAGGAATTACTGAAGAGGTATGGAAGAAACTGCAACTTATTACCTGTTGTTTTTTATTTCATCATATGAAACGTACATCATTGGCTAGACGTTTTGAAAATCTCTCTTAAAAATTGACTTCATTTGCAGTTCAGATGTCAATGAAGAACATTGGATTTCTTGATGTGAGAGAGATATCTTCAGATGTGCTGGTGGAGCTTTTCCTGGACATTCTGTCTGATGAAAAGAGCATACTCAGAAGAGTTTTTGGTCTCTCTCTCTCTCTCTTGCTATTTCTCTTCTCCCCCTCCCTTCCCATCCCACCCTGTGGTCCTGTTATTAATTAAAGATGTGTTGCTCAGAGTTGATGCATGCAATTAACTGTTTGTAGTTAACTGTGGCTTGTTTGTTAAGCCTGGGTACTATAAGCATACAAAATATCTTTCTATTAGCCAATGGTTTTAAGAAAAGTTTCTTTTTTTTATTGGTTCAGACAATGTACACGACTTTCATGTGAACACCCATTACACCTGCTACTTTCTTTATAACATAACTAATGACACGAACTACATGCTATTCACAGGACAGAGCAAGCGATTTCAACCGAGTAAACCATGCACAAAGGCACAGGCAGCAGTGGCACTGACCAGTGGAAGAACCATGGAATTTATTCTTGCCGAAATATCAAGGCTGGAAGCTGAGAGTTCTTCAAGAGAAACTGAAATTGAAGAAATAAAATCCGAGCTTCTAGAGAGAGGTGAGATAAAGCAGAAATGGGAAAGAAAGATGGATGAAGAAAAAAGCTATGGTTTAGTAGTGGAAAGGAATTATCTTTCAGCCATCAATGCTTTGGAACAGGAGAATATTGTTCAAGAAAATGCTCTAGCTGAATTTTTGAAGCAGAAGGCAGCATTAGATTGTCAGAAACAGTTGCTTTCTACTCTAAATGAAGAAGTTGCAGAGATGTCAGAAAAGCTTGCTTCTGAGCAGTTCAAGTATATCCATGAGCAGCATGGTGTACAAGATGCGCTACAGAATTTACAGGTGAAATACGGAGGACTGCTTGATGAAAAATCAATATTGGAAGCTGAGTTGGAAGCCATTCGTATACTAAGGTAAGAAATAAAAAAAATCAAGGTTGTCTACGAGAAGCATGTTTGGCCGAGCTTAAAAACTGCCTTTTTAGTGGCTTTTTCTGCAGCATGTCTTTAGTACCATGTTGAACCATTGTAATTTAAAACTTAAGCTGCTCTAGGGAAATGTTTATTTAAATTATATCTTCAACCAAACTTTAAACCACTAATTCATCTTAGGATTTCAAGATAAATTAATCAATGAGAACCACGCAAAACATTCCGAGAAACTTGCTCACTACTGGGCTTCCTCCTATTTTAGCATTTATAAGTTCACCATTCACATAGTGAATGTTTATTTGCTTAATGTTGGTGTCAAGATTGGACAAGTCACTATGCTCTACTAATGGAAGCTATGTCTACAGATTTTGGATTGAGGACGAAGCTAGAAAAAGCCAAATCCGTGCTAAGGTCCTTGAGGAGGCTGGGCGACGGTGGAAGTGGGTCAATCACTCGTGAGGTCTTCTAGCTAATAAAGATCTCAATGGCTGAACTGCCTGAAGAAACATGCTTTAGAGCTACGTCAGAAACAGCAGATGCTAAAGAAGACAAAATCTTGAGGTCGAGTATTATAGATCCAGGGATGAACAGGCCAGAAGAAGCTTGCTCTATAATTGTCTGGACAGGGATCAAAACTTGTTACCTATTAGGATGCTGATAGTGTGTGCATTTTTTGCATGTCAAGCGAAATTTGAAGAAAGTGTGTAAAGATTCTCAAAGCTCTGCATTTTTTGTCTGCTAATAAGTTCTTTATTAACTGCAGTGCATAGGGCACTTAACATTGTACAAGCAAGCTCTGTGATGTTTTACTGCAAACCCTCTGGCTGTTCTGGACGAGAGGGCAAATATGTAATTTTAGTTGTTATGAAGGCAAAAGGGTGGTTCCAGAAGCCAATTATGATATGTTTGATACAATTTTGTTTCCTAACATAGCTCTAGAACTTGAAGTTATTTTTGTTTACAATGTCTTCTAAGTAGCAAATTAATTATAAGACTCTCTCAAAAGATTTTTATTGTTTCATTACTAGACATCTCAGAATGGCACGCCAGTGAGTTTTTTTAGCACACCAGCCTGGCTCACTAGCTTGTCCCTGAATTATATTATACGGGCAGCAATCATTGTTGCCTATCTACTTGACTCAGATTGGCACGTCAACGAGGGTATTAGCCAGTTTGTATCGACTTTAAAACATATTGTAGTTGAGCAACATTGCCATCACCAGATCCAACATTCCGGTCCGATCCCAAGCCAGGGAAGGCCTATTAGCCCCGAGTTAGCCGGTTTGACACCTCTATTCTTTGCCTTAACATTTATATCCTTAATACCTATAGTGCCCGCAATCTTCCTGTTTGAATTTTGTTTAAAAAATATAGGATTTGATCAATTTTGACCAAATGTTTAAGTGGGACTGTTAGTTGAATATGAAAGTTCAAATGTGGAATGTGTTTTACAACGAGAGGATGATCGTGCTATATTTGTTTTCTTAATATCAATTTGGAGCGAAGAAATTAAGGTCAAGAATGAGCCATGGAATATATTCGAAAGTAGAACTGGATAAATGGTGGGAAAATGTAAGTGTCCATCCCATGCTGGAAAATGAAGAGACTCTAGACAATTTCATATAGTCTAAGTTTGAGGCTTGGGTTGGAAAGACTTTTAGACAATTTGATATGGATCACATCCATTACAAAAACACGGTATGGTTTCCTGTTCTCGTAATTTAGAATGCTATTATTTTGGAAAGTAATTATTATATTTTGAGAGATGAGCGTCAAAATCATAAACGTCTATTTCGTGCAATATCGTCTTAAGGAAAGAGATCAAACATTTGCCTCGGCCTTCTTCGCATTTCTATATTTCTTTTTCCTATAATTTTGTAAATTAACAAGTCTATACAATTATCAATACGTTACTAAAATATACAACAATCATACTACTTGTACAACTATTTTGATAATGTATGAGTTGGCAGGGATCCTAATCATTGATTTGAAAAAACTGTTTTCAAATCAATGAACATAATCTTTACACCTCACACATTATTAAATTAGTTGTATAAATTCATTGTACAATTAACTTAATTCAATATACATATGGTTTGCACTAATTTTTCCAACGGTTCTCTCTCCTATGCTAGTTCGTATGAAGGGTGTTTGCTTATCGTTTATAGAAGAATAGTTATATTGTCACCACGAATTTTACTTATGATATCATAATTCAAGTTTCTGTTTAGTGGGGATTAAAATTAAATTTTTAGTAAATTTTGATAGAAGTTGATGAAATGTTTGGTTAAAAAGTTGTGAAGCTTATAAAATATGTAATTAAAAGTAATTATTAATTTTGATTTAAATTTAAATTAAATTTTAATTGGTACCAAACACGTGCTAAATATTATTTCTATTTACTAATATGACCCTTTCAATGATATAAATATATAATCATATAAAATAATCATACTTCTAATATTTTTTAAACATAAATATTTTATTTCTTCCACAACCAATAACTTGATTTTTTTTTCCACCACTAATCCTAGGTTTTCCACCTTAGTGTATATTTCCCGCCAAATACAATTACAGCGTTTTATGTCCAATTCTTTGAGTTTTGACATTTTTCTCGAGCCCCTATTCAGTACTTCCCATTTCAAATTGTGACCAACCCTGCTCCCAAAAGGCTGTCAATTTTTACCCTTCCTCCTCCAGGTACATTAGCTATTCCCTACTTTTCTGGGTATATATACCTTTCAATTTGTCGGTTAAATTTTCTGGGTCATTTGTTATTTTTCCTCTCTTGGACTGTTTTTTCATGAGTTTTAGTTTTACTTTTCTTTTTATTTACCTATTATTTACATGTTATGGTATAAACACAAAAATGCTGCAGTGTTGAACTTGGCATGCTTTGAAAAACTAAAAACTGGGTGCAAATTAAATCTTCATTATCAATTTTTTTTTTTTTTGGGTGGGGCTGATTAGAATGAGCGGAGCCAGCCAACAAGAAAGTGGTCCACACTCCAGAGTCCAGACTATAGCACTGTTGGGACCTGTAGCTTATTTCTTTAGTAAAATTCGTAATTTTTTCCAATTCTATCTTTTTCTTGAATAGTAAATTTGGTAGTGGTGTCAATACTGTAAAATCTGCCTGGTGTTTTGTGCTCTAAAGGCAGAACCACTAATTCCGAGGATAATACTTTGGCTTTCTTGGGGGGACCTGAGCTGCTGGACCCATGTTGAGAATAAGGCATTCTCTATTTCTCCTCTTATGTAATTTTATTTTATTTTGTTTTGTTCAATTTAATCGACACGTACCAAATTCCTCGACCGAATTACTCACAGTTGATGGGTAGAGTCCACATTGTATTCAGTTTGCACCTTTGTTTGTCTGTTCACTTTGCAAAAGATTTGCTTGTGCGCATTTCTAGTTATTTGACTGATTTCTAGTTTTCAGTATATTTCATCAATTGGAATTTATGCACCCACCAATCTGGTCGGTCAAATTATTTGTGTGTCCTAAGGGTGGGTGTAGTAGAGTTCGTAAGGTTAGATGTACGTAGCCTAATCATACTGGTCACTTATCCTCTTGACCGCAGGTCAACCCAAATAATGAGTAGTCCATAAATGTGATGGATTTTAGAGGGTGGCCTTTCTGCGTATCAGAGGCGTGAGAAAACTTCGACTCTCTTCTCAAATATAGACTATGAAGTGAAAAGTGGGTGGACATAGTCAGATAGCTCTTAGTGAACCACTAAAAAATATGTGTTTGCTTTGTCTAATTTTGATTTATTTTATATAGTGGGCTCGGTCAAGAGAGATTAAGCTTAATCCTCGACAGGCAAAAGATTGGAAAATAATCTTGAATAACTTTTTCTTGAAAAATATAAAAAGTTCTGATTGCCAAAAAAAATAAAAAAATAAAAAATACATTATTTATATCTGAGCTCTTCTGCGAGGAGCCATACAGCTTCATCTTTTTGTCACATATGAGCAAAGAGGGAAAAAAATGTTGAGGTGAATAAACCCTAAGTTTTAATAGAACAGACAATAATAAGGCCACTCTTTGGGCAAATAGGTCAAATCATATGGTACAATGCATAAAGTTTATGCTAATCTGCCTTGTGGCTAACATTATCTATGTGCTCCAGTCCATTTAAGCAAAGCCAGGTATTAAATGTCAACTTGACCTTTTTTTCCTACCTACTAACTACTTTCCTCTAATTCTTGTGCCACCCAAAAATTGTAATGCTATTTTTTTACTTGTCCCTTGGACTCATTTTGTTCATGTAAGTTCCCCCACTCCCCCATTTACCCACAGGAATTACACATGATGCTATTGAAATGGTCCTGCAAAGTTCAAGACTAATCGTTTTAACTAGTAAGTTTTTGTCAAACTAAGAAAATAAGTTTCATTTATTGGAGGATTTGCATGGACGAAAGGCAGCCATTTAGCAGGATAACAAATGTGCAAGGGATAAATCGAAAGGAAACTGTATCCAACCATAGATGGATGTGGTATTAAAAAAACTCACGTTTTCCTACCTCATTTTTACTCATAATAAAACTGTCATTATCTAAATGAAACTTGAGATTTATTTATTTATTTTTTTTCAGAAAACTCATGTGGAACTATTTTTTCTTTGAAGTTACTGTTACTAGAGTTTTCTCCGTACTGTATATCTGCATCTTTAACTGTCCATTTTTCTGCGTAAAGAATTTAGAAAGTCAGACCCACCCATATGGAGAATTTCAATCCTCTTGGAAAAAGACTATCCACAAGAATTGGTGGCTCCTGTAGCTCTTATATGACAGTTGTGATGGAATTGTATTTAATAGAAACTTTGTAATACAAGCAAGTTTTTTCTCTGAATGGTCTATATACCTGATAAGAAGATAATCTAGTGATGTTGAGATGTTTATACTTGGGATATATAATACAATTTTCCTAAATTGAGCATTGAAGAGCTTCCTAACTTGATATTTCTTCAGGGACTAAACCGAGAAGGTCTTAAAAAACTTCAGTATTCTTGGTCCTCTTGCATTTAATTGGATTCATGGTCTGAAATATGAGCTTTGGGTTAAAGAGAAATGCTCGGAGGCCTATTTGAGACTCTGTTTGTCTCAGTAGATGATCGGAAAGTTCAGTATCTTCTATCAATAATAGGTACATGATAGTCAGGTTAAGCTTCTTGGTTGCTGCTTCTATTGCAGCCTATGCAGTTCGGCAGGCTAATACCGGGAGCTCGAGATCATCGGCCTCTTTAATTAAACCTTCAGGTACTTTATTGTTTGAGTTGTGTTTATCTATCACCAGTTCTTGTTTGTACTGAATTTATCAAGAAAAAGGGAAAAAAGTTACTTTTATGTGCATGAGATGTAACCTTGAATATGAATACTTTAGTGAAAGTTGTTTAATCGATTTTCTAATTTATGGATAAAGGTTGCCTCTCGAGTAATTAGAAAAGATTAAACTTTGCATTGCTTTCTCAACTGGATTTTAGTTTTAAATAATTGCTCGGTTATTTTGTAATTCAGAAAATGATGAAGCATCTACAAATGAAGGGGATAACAAAGAGCAGTTTTCTTATTCTGATGAAGGCCTCAAAGAAGTGGTTGTAAGTATTGAGAAACACCCTAGAATAATTCCTTCACTTTTCCTTCGAACTTTAATTTTGTGTTAGTAGATTTTAATGATCCATTAATTCCTTCAATTCTATTTCTCCTTTGATCATGAGTTGCAGGCCGAGGAAGAGGAGAAAGAAGAAGTTAAATTAATTAATGGAATAGTAAATCCTGCCCTAAGTAATCAATTTGACATTGATGATGAGCTTTTCCCAGAATTTGAAAATCTTTTGTCCGGAGAAATTGACTTTCCACTGCCTGCGGACAAATATGAAACCGAAGCCAATTCCAGAGAGGAGAAAAATAAAATGTACGAAAGTGAGATGGCACATAATGCAACTGAACTGGAAAGACTACGCAACTTAGTAAAAGAGTTAGAAGAGAGAGAGGTGAAGCTTGAGGAAGAATTGCTTGAATACTATGGATTGATGGAGCAAGAATCAAATATTGCTGAATTACAGAAGCAGCTTAAAATTAAGACAGTGGAGATTGAGATGCTGAACATTACGATAAATTCATTGCAAGCCGAGAGAAAAAAGCTTCAAGAGGAGGTGTCTTTGGGAGCCGTTTCTAGGAAAGAACTTGAGGTGGCAAGAAATAAATTAAAGGAACTGCAAAGGCAAATTCAGCTCGAGTCAAACCAGACGAAGGGCCAGCTTTTATTGCTTAAGCAACAAGTCAGTGGACTTCATGCCAAGGAAGAGGAAGCCGTTATGAAAGATGCTGAAGTAGGGAAGAAGCTTAAAGCTCTGAAGGAGTTAGAGGTTGAGGTTATGGAACTTAAGAGGAAGAACAAAGAGCTCCAGCATGAAAAGAGAGAGTTAATAGTAAAATTAGATACTACTGAAGCCAGAGTAAATGCCCTTTCCAATATGACAGAGGTATAACTTCCCAATGCCTCCTTGCATATGTTATATATCGTGTTTTGTTACTTTCTTTTCTGATTTCAATGGTTATTTGTTGCATCAAATTAGTGTTTAATTATACAGCAGTACAACCCTGTTGACCTTTTGATTTGATCCTTTACGAATATACTTCTAGTTTTAAGGAATCTTGTCTCGAGTTGCAGTGATTTATCTTTTGTTATGTGTAAGGAGTTAACTACTAACCAGATTGATAATGCTTTCAATTAGTACATAACCGATACCCAGAACCCACGTTGAAAAAAATAATAGACCCCGGAGCCCGCTGTACACAAAATAAATGTGGTAGCTGAGTACCGACCTTTTTTTTCCTCCCCACATGGATAGAAGTAGATAAACCGGAATTAATTCAAACTCCGATCAGTTAATGAGATTAATTCCTGACATGCCCTTATTATTTTGTTACTGCAGAGTGAAATGGTTGGCAAAGTGAGAGAAGAGGTGAATAACTTACGACATGCAAACGAGGACCTCGTTAAACAGGTGGAAGGACTTCAGATGAACAGATTCACTGAAGTTGAAGAGCTAGTTTATCTTCGCTGGGTCAATGCATGCTTAAGATTTGAGCTTCGGAACTACCAAACACCATCTGGAAAAATATCAGCTCGAGATCTCAATAAAAGATTGAGCCCAAGATCACAAGAGAAGGCTAAACAACTGATGTTAGAGTATGCAGGATCAGAACGTGGACAAGGAGACACAGATATTGAAAGCAACTTCTCCCATCCATCCTCACCTGGAAGTGAGGATTTTGATAATATGTCTATTGATAGTTCCACAAGCAGATTCAGTAGTCTCAGTAAAAAGCCTAGTTTGATCCAAAAGCTGAAGAAATGGGGAAAAAGTAAAGATGATTCGAGTGCACTTTCTTCCCCAGCAAGATCTCTCGGAGGAGGATCCCCCAGCAGGAATAGCATGAATTATAGACCAAGAGGTCCTCTCGAAGCCCTGATGCTAAGAAATGCAGGTGATAGCATGGCTATCACTAGTTTTGGGATGGGAGAACAGGATGACCTTAATTCCCCTGAAACTCCAAAACAAAAGCCTAGTCGAGTTCAAGATTCTTCTGATTCACTCAATTCTGTTGCAGCCTCTTTCCACGTAATGTCCAAATCAGTTGAAGGAGTTCTAGAGGAGAAGTATCCCGCATATAAAGAAAGGCATAAGCTGGCTTTGGAAAGAGAGAAGCAAATCAAGGAAAAAGCTCAACAAGCAAGAGCAGCGAGGTTTGGTGAACCTTCTAAGGCGGATAAAGATAAATCTGTGACTTTGCCTCCAAAACTTGCTCTAATAAAAGAAAAACCAGTTGCCTCTGGTGACTCAAGTGACCATTCGAATGATAACAAAGTTGATTCTACAGCAGCGAGCAAAATGAAACTTGCACATATTGAGAAGCGACCTCCTAGGGTCCCTCGAGCACCTCCTAAACCATCAGGAGGTGCTCCTGCTGATAAAAATACACACACTTCAAGTGGAGCACCAGGTATGCCACCACCACCACCTCCTCCACCAGGTGCCCCGCCACCACCTGGTGGTGGACCTCCACGCCCACCACCTCCACCAGGAAGTCTCTCAAGATTGACCGGAAGTGGTGACAAAGTTCACCGAGCTCCTGAACTAGTTGAATTCTACCAAACATTGATGAAACGTGAGGCAAAGAAGGATACACCATCTTTGATTTCTTCAACATCAAGCCCCTCAGATGCAAGGAGTAACATGATTGGGGAGATAGAGAACAGATCATCATTCCTCTTAGCTGTAAGTCAAACTGCTTTATTTCTTCTATGCTGTTTGTATTGCTAGTTATTCAGCTTTGAGAATGAGAGAAAAATTTGGAATCTTGAACTAGGTTAAAGCTGATGTGGAGACTCAAGGTGATTTTGTTCAGTCGTTGGCTATTGAAGTCCGGGCAGCTTCCTTTACCAACATAGAAGATTTGCTGGCCTTCGTGAACTGGCTTGATGACGAACTCTCCTTCTTAGTATGTGTTTCGATCTATTGTTCAAATTAGTAATACATCAATTAGTGCAGTCACTATTTACTAGAGGCTAAAATATAACCAGATGAGTATTCTTAACTGCTTCTAGCCTGTCAGGCAATTTTCTTACTTGCTTAATCTTCTTTTCAAGGTTGATGAACGAGCTGCCCTTAAACACTTCGATTGGCCAGAAAGTAAAGCAGATGCATTAAGAGAGGCAGCATTTGAATACCAGGACCTGAGGAAATTAGAGAAGCTAGTGACCTCATTAGTTGATGATCCGAATCTTCCTTGTGAGGCTGCTTTGAAGAAGATGTATAAGTTGCTTGAGAAGTAAGTGTCTTTTGCAAAGTTATCTCAGTTAGATTAACAGGGCTGGCCTTTAGATTTTGGAGACCTTAAGCCTACTTTATATGACACCTTCTATATTTAATTTATGAGTTTTATCTATACATATAAATATTAAAAGCGTTAATATTATGGGGACCCTCACCTATACGAGGCCTTAGGCACCAGCCTATGCCGCCTATAGCCATGGCTTGAAGTTCGGAAAGTATGCGATTAAGTAGTCTGGAGAGATTATAAAGCACATGGTCACTTGAAATGGCAAGTCAAGTGCTCTTATGAGAGTTGTACATTTGCTGCTATACAAATTTGAACAATATCCTGAAATTTATCTAGTTATTGAAACCCTAAATGAAATACTTAAAATTTCATAATTTCCAGGGTGGAGAACAGTGTGTATGCACTGTTGCGCACACGCGACATGGCTGTTTCACGGTATAAGGAATTTGGCATCCCCGTCGATTGGTTACTTGATTCGGGAGTAGTTGGCAAGGTACGTTTGAAGTTTAAAACGCGTCATTGCGTTCCTATGTGATGTTGACTTTGTGATATTAGGTTTTGGAATATGTAATGACTAACGAAAATGCTGAACTTGTTCATCTCTTTTGTAATATTTCTTGCTTTTAACTGCATGGGAATAACTGTCTATGCGGAACTTGGCCATCTATTTGCAGATCAAACTTTCATCAGTACAATTGGCACGAAAATACATGAAACGTGTCGCATCAGAGCTTGATGCCATGAATGAACCAGAGAAGGAACCCAACAGAGAGTTTTTGATTCTTCAAGGTGTCCGATTTGCTTTCCGTGTTCATCAGGTGCATCTATGTTAATGGAGAAAAGTAATTTACGTAGTCGACCTAAAATTTAATGATAATAAGCGTACTAATGAGAATTCAATTAAATTTCTTTCAGTTTGCGGGAGGCTTTGATGCAGAAAGCATGAAGGCTTTTGAAGAACTAAGAAGTCGAGCTCACGCGAAAACAGGAGAAGAGAATAAACTAGAAGAATGAACATTTTTTTCATTTTCACGTTTGTTCTTACCGGTGTCTAGTTTATACTTGTACATTATTTCATCCTTATCTGTGTGGAATGGTAGAATCAATGCATACTGGAACTGGCAGAATCAACCGTTCATATAAGGAAAAATGCATACTTATATACAGATATCAGAATAATTAAGAGAGCTGTAATTTAAGCCTGTACCAAAATGCTTTAATCAAGAAGTTTGAGTCCAGCCCCAACCTTCATAGGTTATAAAATACACAGATATAGAGGTTTTTCTGTCACACTGGTTAGGTGAATTTATTTATCATTTTTGTTCTGAAGTTTTATGTTAAGGCCAAAATATGATAGCTGTTTGAAATAGGATAGGTAACTCCTTTTCTTTTCCAGTGTTGATTTTTGTTTGTTCTGAGAAATCTTTTGATCAATTCCAATTTTTTTTTATTTTTTCCCCCTCTTAACACCCTCATGGGATGGGGATGTTCATCGTCCATCCTAGCAAAATATAGGAAGATAGGAACAATGCACGCCAATAAAAATTTGCACATAGCAATTGAGATTCAGGGAAAAGATTATTTTATTGAGTGCTAATCTTGTTTAACAGAAAGATGGATTCCCCACTCAGCAAGAAAGAGAGAAAAATGTGTTCTCTATCGCATTGTGATTATAAGACTCCTGTCTATAAACTTAGCTCCACCTACCTTCCCTTGGATTGTTGATGGCAGTCGAATGACACGCCTTTGATCACCTGCTTCAACCAGCAATTCCGACCCACCTCTAAACTGCAAGTTTCACAATTGACAAATTAAGAATCATTTTAATTTGTTAGCCATGCTATAAGAATACGAGAAATTGAATCCAGTAAGCCCAAACGGGCACTTTTATCAAGCTCTGTTCAAGAATGCTTCATTCGTGCACATATTTTCTGTATGCTACAGATCGCCGGACGACTCAATTCTCATGATTTTCCTGTCTTTTTTTATTATATCCCTCGCTAAGAAACTTCATCAGTCAAGCACAAAAGTATAAATAAAATGATGACATACTTGGTAAAGCTTGATTTCTGACTTATCAAAACCTGGCATGAAGAGCGTCATGGATTTATTGGATGGATCAAATTTGACTGATGGAGAGCTGTCGCTGGTGGACAATGATAGAAGATCTCGTGCATTTTTACTAGGTATGCTCGCCATGATCTCATTCCACTTTAGATCCTCAACCACTTTGAGATGTGGAAAGAAAACATAAGGCAAAGGTGAAAAGTTTTTTCCAATCTCGGCTAGTGCCTCAGGACCATTTGTTGACGAGATGCCAAATGCACCGGAAATTTGTGCACCAGCTTGAATTGCGCATCCCCAATAGCGCATTGCAGAATTTAGAGATAACAGGTTGGTTGGATCCATCACAATATAGCAGCGAAATCTCTGAGGTTCTGCAAACACAGAAGATCCTTTCTGTAGCACAAATGATAAGGAAGCTTTTAGCAGTAAGAAATACACTGATGCCTAGAAAATTTAAACTACGAACAGTATTTACCTCTAATGCTTGCTCTAGATAATCCCATATTTCTGAACTCATTCTCCCATTAAGATTTGTACTCTTGCCACTTAGACTCAAGAATTTGTCCACAAGTCTCAAGATAGATGGACCAGTTACCCTCCCTAAATCAGTCTTTTCAGCCAGTGTCCTCATATATTTCAAGTATAATCTGTGCGATGAACAATGATGATGGGTATAAGCAAGTGAAGGGAAAGAGAGGAGAGGTACGAGTGGGAGAGTAACAAACCACTAACCTCGCTTTACTGGTTGCACCTATCATACGTAATGTTTCTTCGGTACTTATACCATCATATACAACTACGTCAAACTTCTCTCTCTCGTCATTCCTCTGGACGGCATTACCCAAGAATCCTACAAGTTGCTCAAGTTCCAAAACTGAAAATATAGAATCCATGCCAGGAAGTACACCAAGCTCTTCCCCTACCACCTACTATATTTAGAAGAGATATGCATGAGAATATTACAAAGGAAAAATAAAATTTCAGAATTCAAAACATTGTTACATGCCCACCCCTTTCAAAACACCTTGGGTCATGTTCAGATGGGCATCAGCTTGCTTCAGCAGTTTAAGAGGTTCAAGGAGCATCTGTTGAAAATAAACATGTTCATCACAAGTCAAACTAGGCTCAGCTGGACACCTATTCTAACGTGCATAAAACAAAGGGAAGAAGAGGTAAGCGCACACTCGTGGTTTCCAATCTAACGGCTGAGAGATTGTTGTTGAATTTGAAAACAGATGGTCCAATCTTACAGTTCAGAAGATATTCAGCTGTAGGATCTTGAGAATGTATTGCCAAACATGTCTTGAGCCCTGTCATAGCGTAATGCTGAGAACCAAAAAAATAATAACAATGAGGATACCATACTCATTAAAATATAAACCAAGAAAGAAATTTAACACCTGCTCATGGCCATTATTTTGAGAATATGGAGTTTTGAATGCTGATTTTTTGGAGAATGTGTAGTTAAAAAATAGGGAAAAGTTTCGAGTTTATGTGCAAAATATCTTATTGTGTAAATGTGTAGTTGAAAATGAGTATGGGAATTAAAGAGTTTGAAATAATGGTTGTCAAACAAGGGCTTAATTTCTAGTACACGAATATGAAAACTGTATATAGAATCTTTCACCCCAGTTTTTTTATACTTTCTCCCCCGAGGAGACCCACTTTTTTGCATGGGGATGGTCTTCTCTAAGTGATGTAATCCACCGTTACTTTAAAATTTAAATTTCTGAGAGATTATGCACCTCACCATAATTTTGAAAATCATTCAAAATACTCTCTGGGACCGAAATTATGTTTTGTTCAAGAAATAACCCCTATATTCTGTGTTTACAAAGAAAATAATTTTAATAAAAGGTATAAAATTTATTGTTACTGCAGCTCACACCAAAGAAAATTGCTGGCCGCCTCACTAACCTACAGCACGTTCACTCCTCTAATAAAGCTATACTACTCAGTTATCACTCTTTCTCACTCTCTCTCTCAGTCATCCATACAATGACAACGAGTTTATATGACGCAAGAGCGAAGTAATTTGTTAACAAACAAAAAAAAGAGGTAAAAAGAGAAGAATTAAGGGCAAAGAAGAAAATGAATTTTATCATATATATTCAAGGTTGAATATTACAATGAATATGAAAACTGTATAGAGCAACTAATCGAAAATTAAAAGAACTTCTAATTAAATGTAACTTTATTGAAATATTAAATCTAAGTTAATCTAATATAAACAATCATAATATGAATTAAACTCAGTTTTTAAAATCATATCTAACATCTATTTTTATTCAATCTCTATCTTTATCTCTATTTCTATTATTTCCCCCGATTAAGAGAAATTGACTCGGCGAGGTAGATTGGAACTTCACACTCCAAGGAGGACGACCTTTCTTACTAACCAAATAATACAATCGACCACATGGTGACAACAGAATTTTCAAATCATCCTCAATAATATGATCTCACCAAGTAGGATGCTTTTTTCTTTTCATCAAGTATCAATAGGAAACTCCAAAAATAAAAAACTTACGCAACTCATCCTTAAAATCTTCAATTGATTTTGCATAATGAAGAGCAAAAGAAGCTAGCATTGTAGACTGACCTACGAAAACAAATTATTGAAACATCGAAGGCTCGAATGGGCCACGGTATGAAAAACTTTTTCTATATTGAAAAAATAACTTTCATTCAAGTGAGATGGTCTGATTAATTTCAAGTGAGTGATCCAAAAAAAAATTCTTAACGGGTTTATGAAACTGGGTCAAAGAAACACATAATAAAGCATAAGAATCACCATGAATGCATTTGTGCCTGAATTGCGGCGTCACGAACAAGCTCATAACTCTCATTATTGAAATAAACTATATGTTTTATCTCAGCATGAAAATTAGGAAACGGGACAGTAGAGGTTGGAGCTAACAAAATATGATGAAAATTAGTAAGTAACAATTGAATGTCGATAGGAAAATTATTAAATTGAAGAATGGCTTTGGAAAATGTGGCAACTCGGGGAGTATCATACAATTGAGAAAAAGGCACAATAATATCAATTTTAAAGTCACACAGAGGAGTAGGCAATAACAATTTTGGCATGAGGTTTAAGACATGGAATATTTAGCAAAGGTGGCATCGTTATACATAATTCCTCAACTGTGTCATGGTCAATTATGTCCAAGAAGTTGTGAGAGGGGATATAAGACAAGTCCCAAAACTCTTATCCTCGCCATCAGAATAGTCAATATGCTCAATGGCAAAAATCTCATTTTCTTTATAAGAAAGAGGACTAAAACAACAAAATTTAGGAAGCGACTAGTGTGACTAGAGTAGTATGCCTATTTTTTACATGATTGATGAATTTTGAAAAGATATGTACCAAAGGTTGGCCTATCGATAAGCTTCATCTAAGGATTGGGGCGCAGAAATGTCTTCAAGCAAAATTTTAGGATTCGAATCACTAAAAAACCTAGGCGCTATGATGTAGGGAGCTTCATAAATATAATAATTGTGCAATATATTCTCTTCAAAGTGGACTAGATACTCACTAATAGTGGACATGCCTTGTCAAAGTGCAAAAAGAATAATTGAGTTCGATAATAAACAAAGGCATATTTATTAAATTTCATTTCATCTTATCCCACAAAATGACAAGGCATTGACCTAAATGATTACATATAAATGATTCCAATAACTCTTAGTAGAACCAATCAATGAGATATTAGCATGACAAACTCGAAGAGAGTCAGTCAAGTTGTGAAAGGAAACAAACTTTTTAAGATAATCAAGCCAATCTAGAAATGATTGTAGATGAGTCCAATCATCAAAATCTCACATCTGAAGGTAACTCATCTAGAAGGGTAATGATTGTTGTTGACATAGTCCGTAGATGGGGGTAATTGTGTTGATAAGGGGACGGGGGAAGGCACACTATTGTGGTAGCGAATTATGGGCTCGATGTAGGTATAGGAAATTTTATAGAGTTTATATATGATACTAAGGGAAGTGCCAAGACAAAGCAATTAATTTTTTTTATATAATCAATATTTGTTTTTCAATGAAAACAAATATTTTTTTTTTAATAATTTATTAATTTAAAATTGACAAGCCAGATCATTAAAAAAAAAAGGCATGTTTCCTACATAAAAGAAACTGTTTTCTTTCGAGATTCAAAAGAGCCAAACAGTGTCCCAATCATCATCTTTCTCACTTTCTTACTGTCTCTCTCATTCATCCATACAATGACAGGGAGCTTATATTTATAGGCCTCAATGTCGGTTAGCAACCGACTTAATCCGTTCTAGATGAATGTAAGTAAATTATTAATTAATAAATCTAGAAATTTCCAGCTATGGCGGTGCGGAGCTTCTTAGCATTTCTTGTAGAAGGAAACTAAAATAAATTATACAACTAAGGAAAGAGAGGCTGCAAAACATAGAAAATTCTAGAGCCTCTTAGTCGGTGATGATTCTTCATATTCCCATTTCACTCTAGCATTCATTTCCCACTCTGTGTATCCTTTCAGTCAATTCTGATAAAAAAAACTGAATTGGATTTTTGCCATTTGGTCGCTGCAGACCCAGTAGTTCTCCACTAGTTTTCTGTTTCAATGATTTCCTTTTTGCCTGTTAATTTTGGTGTTATAATCATCATTATTATGAAAAATTTTATAATTGAGCAACAAGGCTGCTGATCTTCTACATGTAAAAACAAAGAAAATTTAACTTTTGTAAGCAGTTCAAAATGAATAACAATAAATTACTATGTAATCAACCACATAAAACACTAAAATTCATCCAATCCAAGCAAATAATCAACAAAAAGTTTAACCAGTGAAATTGAAAATCTAAAATAAAGCACGGTGTGAGACTAAGTGTATTGAATGCAAACCTGAGCTGCAAAAATAGCAGCAGTGGTTTTCCCAGAGCCACCTTTACCCAAGAAAGTGACCAACTTTGTGGGTTTATCATCACGGTCATATTTAGCTGCATTTGCAGTGGCCATGGAAAAATTTATAGCTCCGATTTTATATGTTCCTCTTCTTCTTTGAGTAGATTTGGCGAGGTGAAGATAATGAAAATCTGGAATTTTGGGGATAGAAAATTGCGGTACGAAGAGAGATGGAGTGCACAAAGCCATTGATATACAAAGCAGAATCTGCAGTTTCAATGTTGATCTTCGTTTGATTTCTGGGAAGACGAGGAGATTCAAATAAATGGAGGTGGTGTGGGGGGTGTCAGACGATTAGGTGAATTAGGCGAGACTGGCCGGGAGAGGTACGCTTTGCACTTGCAATTTTTGAGGAGTAATTTTCACTTTGAACCATAATATTTAGACTTGCTATGAATTTGATCCCAATAGTTACGCAAATTAGCAAATTTGTCCATGTTAACAAATTGTTGTTTGGAAACTTTGGAAATAACTAGCAACAGCTTGTTACTTTGTAACAATATTGTGATTTTATAAATTTCACTATACTTGTTGACATCAAAAAATGCTGCCAACAAATGTCAAGGCCCACTCGTGCATTTTCAACATGTAAAGGTAGATCAACGGTCAGATCACTCTAAGATTGGATGTGGGAGAAGTTTAATGACACGAGACGTTTTCGTTCGAGTTCCAGCGAGATATCCGGGACATGATTGTGTAATAATAACTAATAGATTCGAAGTTGTTATGAACCACTGAAAGAATAAATAGATTGTTTCAAATATCTAAAATTGCATTAGCCTTCAATTGTTACATGGTGGGGGTATTTATAGTGTTACAAATTGAATGGTGACCCTTGGATCAAATTACACGTGGCCTCATCTTCTCGACCAAAACATCAAGATCTAGCCATCAAATTGACCTTCTTAGCTTTACAAAATATTTAATGTTCTTACATTGACAGAATATGACACAAATATACTTTTTACAAAGGTCACATCAATCATTCGAAATGGGCCGTCACAAACTGAGGAACCTCGGACCTAGGAGGGCGCTTCGAAGTTACTCGGCCTCGGAATTACATGGGCCTTGTTCTTCATAGAGGGCGATTCCGTCCCACGGCTTAGTTAAGATGGCCACGTGGTAGGAATGGTCCCCCAAGTCTATGTGTGATTATTTATGTCATGCATGGACTTCAGCAATAATATTAAAATTTGTAGTCCATCATACTAGTCTCCCAAGTCCAGGCAAATATATTTGTGGTGCTGAAGTAGTGTTGAAAAATAGGCAAGCAAGTTTTTAATGCTGGGGCAGGTCTATAGCTGAACTGTTGAGGCGGAATTTCATATTGAAGTTGAGGCTGGTCTATAGCTAAACTATTGAGGCTGAATTTCATATCGAAGTTGAGACATGTTAATAGCTGAACTGTTGAGGCTGAATTTCATATTGAAGTTGAGGCAACTACAGCGTAACTGTCGAGGTTGAATTCCATATTGAAGCCGAGGTAGGTTAATAGCTGAACTGTCGATGCCGAATTTCATATTGAAGTTGACGCAGGTTAATAGCTGAACTACCGAGACTAAATTCCATATTGAAGCCGAGGCAGGTTAATAGCTGAACTGTCGAGGCCGAATTTCATATTGAAGTTGAGGCAAGTTAATAGCTGAACTGCTGAGACTGAATTCCATATTGAAGCCGAGGCAGGTCTATAGTTGAACTGTCGATGCTAAATTTCATATTGAAGTTGTGGCAGGTTAATAGCTGAACTGTCGAGGCTGAATTCTATATTGAAGACGATACAGGTCTATAGTTGAACTGTCGAGGCTGAATTTCATATTGATTGACTTCGATGTTGGTGTGCACGATTTAGCGATTTTGCATGTTTCCAAGGCGGGGTAGCTGTAGCGATACAACTTCTAATACACGTACGACCATTGAATTAAATGCATAATGATGGCCAATGATGAGCCTGCGTTATTTTGTGGAAAGCATTCACGCGTTATCGCGTGATACTCATGAAGCAATCTGAGGCATTGATGGCATAAACCGTTTGAATTCTACTATTCGGATTCATCACAGGATTGGACGCCTCAGATTAATTGGGCCTCGATCTAATGGCTGAGATTAAATTCCTCCTTGTATAAAAACCAAAATCATTAAATTTTGAAAGTTTTACCTTCGCAAAAAATTCTTCGAATTCTCTCTTGCTCTCTATCCTTCAGAATTTTTCAGCATTCTTTTGTTCTCCGACGAGTTTCTAGATCTTATTTCTTCTTTAGGTAATCCCTTGTGAAAGGGTTTTCATAATCTTTGTTCAACTTTTTGTAATATTTCACCATTTTCTTACTGCCATGGCCTCCGAGGAGTCTAGGTCAATCACCGTGGCTAGGTTTGGGGTCGAGTCTGTGTTTGAGGGGTCGGGAGACTGGTATAGTATGAGTGAGGAGCCCATAGATTACGAGGTGGGTTGGGGGCTGCCAAAATTCCATCGTTTGTGAGCTCCACCAAACTAGCAGAACTTAGGGAAAAATACTGTATACTTCACTACGTAGACATGCTAGTCCCCGACACCCACGAACGAACATGTTTTCCAAAGCTGGGATGTGTGGCTATTAGTGAATTCTTGCTCAAAGCAGGAGTGTATCTGCCTATGCATTCTTTCTATAGAGAGGTGCTGAGGAATTTTATGTTGTCCCCACCCAAATTCTACCAAATGGGTGAAGTCAATTAGTTGGGGCCTACTTTCTTTGGAAGATGGTGTCCTTTGGCAATAACATGCCTCTGTATTATTCCAAACCATCTTCTAGGCTTCATTTCTCCGTCAAAAGTTAACTCTAAGGGATGGTACTACATCACCCCATGGGGGATCTCATGCTCCCTTCGTAGTTGGGCTTCCTTTCTTCGTCAAAAGTTGGAAGGAGTCCTGGTTCTGGGTGAAAGGTAGGTGGAAAATGGTGGAGGGAGAGACCGTCCCAGCTTGCATAGTATCGACCCAATACTACGAAGCGCCTGAGTACCTCGCCCTACATAGCTTTTAATTCATGTCTAATTCCTTGTGCTAATCATTTCTTGCTTTGTTTGTAGATTTTGGGTCACGTTACGAGCTCCACGAGGCGGAGTAAGAAGTAGTTGAAGATATCTATAAACGATCTCTGAGGCTCCGAAGCTTCGAGCATCTAATCAACAGAGACAAATACTTCATCGACTTCGGACTGATGGCCTCAAAAAGTATGAAGTTCTTGTCCTTTGAAAGTTTATCTTCATTTTATGCATGTTTCTAACTTTTCCTCTGATGTTTGCAGACAAATTTGCAAAGAAGAGTACCCTGCTCCAGACATGGCCACGATCTTGAAGGCCACGACCATCATAGGTGCTAAGGGCATAAAGCCCTCATCTTTAAGGGCTAAACAAGTAAGGTCAAAGCTGAAGAGCCTCAATAAAGAAAAGGCTGAAAAGAGGCAATAAGGAGGCTCCTGAGAAGGCCCAGAGGGCCACGGACAATGAAAAGAGGTAAGCGGAGGAGCCCCAAAAGAAAAGAAAGCTTGTTCATGTGAGTGGATCTTCAGCAAGCTTCAGGACCACTGTGTCCTATACTAGAAAGGGGGTTCCTCCGCAGCCGAAGCTCCTGGAGTCTTCGATGAAAGCTAGTGTAGGGGCTAAGAATGGAATGGCTTCAGCCTCAGAGGCCTCTAAAAAAGGGCAAGTTGAGAGGACCCTAGGAAAGTCTGGAAGTTTCCGGGCTGGGAGGGACGACAAAATCGTCGCAGTTATGTTGGAGACGCTACTGTCCGAGGTGTGGAGTTCCATAGAGAACTTTAATAAGTTTTGGACGGAGAGGTGGTAGATGTACATGTCCTCTTGTGATGCAGTAGACCTCACTGCCACCCTGGTAAGCCAAAGTGCTATGGCCTTTGGGGTGGCCCTCGAATGTCAAGAAGTTTTAAATACCATTCAAAGAAGGAACAGGGCCTCAGTAGACAATCTGGCTGCTGCTGAAGCTGAAGTGAGGAGGGTACAGGGCGAAGCTGAGGCGATGAGGGCCCAAAAGGTCGAAGATGAGGCCAAGCTATGTTCTGCACTAGCTGAGATCGAAGCTTTAAAAAAAGTAGTATATAAGTCTTAGTACGAAGTGGCTTTTCTAACAAAGAAGGTCGAAACTTCAAACAACTATCAGAAGCTCACTGTCGAGGCTCTCGAGAAAGCCAACCTCCAACTTGCTAATTTAAAGGATGCGAACCAGTTCATGGAAAGCAAAATTAAATACTACGTGGATAAGGCTAAAAGAGCTGAAGCTGAGGCTCAACAAGCTGGTGAGGTGGCGGTAAAGAACTACATTACCAACTTCCATTTGACTGAGGAGTCCTAACGCTTCGCCATCTACTCGAGGAAGTTTCCTTATACTGAAGTGGTGGAAAGGGTTGAGAAGCTCCATCCAGATCTCGACGCCTCCGAGCTTAGGGCTGAATTTATCAAAGATGTGCCTCAGACCCCTGCTGAGGAAGCTGTTAAAGATGAAGTCCCTCTTGAAAAGGCTTCTGAACAAGTGGTGACCGAAGCACCTACCACTAAGGTATTAGCTCCTCAGCCACCTCAGCAGTAGATCAGTATGCAAATGTCTGGCTAACTTAGTATTTAAACCTTCTTTGTAATGCCTTTGGCCAACTTATATAAATATATTTTGTTTAATGAATGAAAATTTTTCACAAGTCTTGTATTGTTTGAGATTTTGTTACTTTTCGTCCAAGTAAAAGGACCTCGACAATTGACTAACCATAACTAACTACAATTCGAACTTCAACTGAACTGGACTTTAACTTTGAATTGGGGTACTCAAATAACTTGAGGTTACTCAAATTTGACACTCGGCCTTGTCAATATTTGTATGCTTCGAATCTTTATTCTGAGGTGCCCTGCTTCCTTACATGGTGGATGGTTCATCCATGTAAAGACTTTTCCATTGACGTTCAATTTCGTCAAAGAGAGGCATGTGATGTACACCTCGGAGGGCGAACGAGGTGGTCCCTTTGGGGGTCTGATCCTCTTCTCTGAAGCACCCATGCTTCCTTATATGGTGGATGGTTAATCCATGTAAAGGTTTCTCCCTTGATGTTTAGTTTCGTCAAAAGAAGTCATGTGATGTATGTCTCGGAGGGGTCTCATCCTCTTTTCTGAAGCGCCCACACTTTCTTACATGGTGGATGATTCATCAATGTAATGGCTTCTCCCTTGACGTTCAGCTTCGTCAAATGAAGACGTTCAGCTTCGTCAAAGGGAGGCATGTGATGTATGCCTCAGAGTGTGAACAAGATAGTCTCTTTGGGGGCCTGATCCTCTCCTTCGAAGCGCCCACGCTTTACAGCTTTCTTAAAACAAAGCTTCTATTTATTTGCAAAAGCTGGGAAAAAGCTTCCAGCTACGAGTTACATTCATTGATAGTACATTCTTAAATGTTCAACATTCCATGGATGAGGTTGAAAATTTCCATCCATGTCTTTAATTCCATAGATACCAGGTCGAATCTCCTCTTTGATGCGGTATGGTCCTTCCCAATTTAGCCCCAAGGTCCCTACCCTTGCCTCTTTGGAGAACAAGAACACTCTCCAAAGGACCAAGTCATTTATCCAGAAGGACCTCTTCTTCACTTTAGTATAATAATACCGGGTCATCTTCCTTTGATACACCGCCCACCTCAACTGGGAGTCATCCCTTTTTTCTTCAAGGAAATCAAGCTCACACCTCCTGAGCTCGTCATTTGATATCTCGCTGAAGTGTAACATTCGGGGGAAAAGTAATCCCACCTCTATCGGGATCATCGCCTCGGTATCGTAGGTCATTGAGAAAGGAGTCTCACCAGTTGGGGTCCTACTTGTAGTTTAAATTGCCCATAGCACCGTGGCAACTCATCTACTTAGGCTCCCTTGGCCGTGTCAAGTTTCCTCTTCAAAGTGTGCTTTATAGTTTTATTCATAGCCTCGACTTGCTCATTACCTAGGGGTGATGAGGAGTAGAAAAGTGCTTCCTAATTCCCAGCTCTTCATAGAGGTCTCTTACCTTTTTGTTGTCAAATTACTTTCTATTATCTGAGACAATCGAGTGGGAAATCCCAAACCGACATATGATGTTTTTCCACAGAAACTTGGAGGTGTTAGCCTCCATAATCTTTGCCAGAGGTTCGGCTTTTACGCACTTTGTGAAGTAATCAATTGCAACAATAGCGAAATTAGCACTTCATCTGCCCTTGGGTAAAGGGCCATGAGGTCCACACCCCACTTACTGAAAGGCCACGGGCTGGACACTGCAGTCAACTCTTGGGAGGGTTGTCTTTGGATATGGGAGAAGCGCTGGCATTTATCACATTTTTGAGCAAATTGAATGGCATCCTTTTTCAAGGTGGGCCAATAGTATCCATGTCTCAGTACTTTTCTTGCCAAAGCGAGTCCTCTTAAGTGATTACCGCAAACACCTTCGTGGATCTCGCGGAGTATGTAGGTGGCTTCCTCCCCTCCCATATACGGAGGAGGGGGGAAGAGAATCCACGCTTATAGAGAATATCATCCACTAGCACAAAATGTGTGGACCTCCTCCTTAGCTTGCAGGCCTCGTCTTTATTGTCCGGCAAAATCTGATCTTTGAGATAGGCCATAAGGGGTTGCATTCAAATTGGGGTCCCTTCTACCCACATCACTTCTTCTGTAGAGGTGGATGGCCTCGAGAGGTATCAGAGGCCTCTAAAAAAGGGCAAGCTGAGAGGACCCTAGGAAAGCCAATAGTATCCAT
The DNA here is from genome assembly GCA_903798345.1 of Fraxinus anomala. Taxonomy (NCBI): domain Eukaryota; kingdom Viridiplantae; phylum Streptophyta; class Magnoliopsida; order Lamiales; family Oleaceae; genus Fraxinus; species Fraxinus anomala. Next base: position 49,581 of record CAIGRN010023909.1, read on the forward strand.
GTCTCAGTACTTTTCTTGCCAAAGCGAGTCCTCCTGAGTGATTACCGCAAACACCTTCGTGGATCTAGCGGAGTATGTAGGTGGCTTCCTCCCCTCCCATATACCGAGGAGGAGGGAAGAGAATCCACACTTATAGAGAATATCATCCACTAGCACAAAATGTGTGGACCTCCTCCTTAGCTTGCAGGCCTCTTCTTTATTGTCCGGCAAAATCTGATCTTTGAGATAGGCCATAAGGGGTTGCATTCAAATTGGGGTCCCTTCTACCCACATCACTTCTTCCGTAGAGGTGGATGGCCTCGAGAGGTTCTCCATCGGCACCACTTTCAACAACTCAGAATCCTTGCTACTAGCAAAGTATCGACGTGGGCATTTTCAATACGTGAGATCTGAGCCAGTTCAAATTCCTCAAACGAGGGGAGCACGCTTATTACCAGCTTAAGATAGGCGACCATGGCTTTATCCCAGGCTATGAAGTTGCCATTAACCTATCCTACAATAAGTTGGGAGTCATTGTTGATAAGTAACATCTTCACTTGCATTTCCTTGGCTAGCCTCAGGCTGGCAAGGAGCGTCTCATATTCGGCCACATTGTTGGTGGCCTTAAATCTGAATCGTACGGCGCAGTTTGACTTATGACCCTCAGGGCTCACTAATACCACACCTATGCCTGAGCTTGCTTCCCCGGTCGAGTTGTCCACAAATAGGTTCCACGTGGGGGGCTCAACAGGTTCCATTGTTTCGTCCACTTCAAGGACATTGGCAAATTCTGCCATGAAGTCTACTAGGGCCTGACCCTTACTCCCTCAATTCCACGACCCATTTCAACAATCTTCCCGAGGCATCAGGTTTTTGCAATACTTGTCTTAGCGAGAAATTCATCAACACATGGATGGTGTGGGATTGGAAGTAGGATCTCAACTTACGGGATTCAGTTATCAATGCCAAAGTTAACTTCTCCATATCCAGGTAACGAGTTTCAGGCGTTAGCAGGGCCTTACTAATGTAATAAACTGGTAGCTAGGTTGAGCCCTCTTTCCTGACGAGTATTGCACTTATGGCCTCATTGGAGATGGCCAAGTAAAGTTGTAGAGCTTCTCCTAGCTTGGGCTTCGAGAGGAAGGGCCTGCTCTAGATGTTTTTTCAGTCCTTGGAAGGCCTCTTCACACTCCTCTGTCCACTAGAATTTCTTTCTTCCTTTCAAAATCTTAAAGAATGGGAAGCATTTATCGGTAGCCTTCGAAATAAAACGACTCAAAGCGGCCACCAGAACGGTTAAGCGTTGCACTTCTTTGGGCTTCTGAGGGGACCTCATCTCAATCAGTGCCTGTATTTTTTCGAGATTTGCTTCTATGCCCCTTTAGTTGACCATGTACCCCAGGAACTTGCTTGACGCGACCCCAAATGCACACTTGAGGGGGTTCAACCTCATGCAGTACCTTCGTAAGATTTGAAAGGCTTCGTTGAGGTGTGTTATGTGGTCACTAGCCTTTAAAATTTTGACAAGCATGTCATCCATGTAGACCTCCAACGTGTTACCGAGTAAGTCGGCAAACATTTTATTCACAAGCTTTTGGTAAGTGGTTCCGGCATTCTTTAACCCAAAGGGCATCATCTTGTAGTAGTAGAGTCCCATATCCGTTACGAAGGAGGTGCGCTCTTCATCACCTGGATACATAGGATTTTGGTTGTAGCCGAAATAGGCATCCATGAAGCTCAGAGACTCGTGTCCAGCGGTGGAGTCTACCAGTTGATCTATCCTCGAGAGTGGGAAACTGTCCTTAGGACAGGTCTTGTTAAGGTCAGAGAAGTCGATGCATACCATCCACTTCCTGTTATGCTTCATCACTAAGACCGGGTTGGAGACCCACTTTGGGTAGATGGCCTACCTGATGAAGCCATTCTTGATTAACTTTTGTACCTCTTCCTTCAATGCCTCATATCGTTCTGGATTCAAAGCTCTTCTTTTCTGTCTATGCGAGGCAATCTTATGATCAATTTTCAGGTGGTGGCAACTGACCCCGAGGTAGATGCCTACCATATCCTCATACCTCCAAGCAAAGACATCCCGATTCTCACACAAAAATTTCTTGAGCCTTTCCTTAAATTCTGGGGCCAGGCCACTACCGACCTTTAGCAGCTTGGTGGGGTCCTACAAGTCTACCGGGAAGCTTTCCAGCTCCTCCACTGGGGCTATTTAGGACTCGATTTCGATAATGCGGGGGTCAATCTCATCAAATGTAGGTGTCTCCTTGGGAACGTTCATATCGACATCACTAGTTATCATGTTCATGTCCCTATGTTTGGCCTTCATGACGGAGTTTAAGTAGCATTCTAGGGCTTCTCTTTGGTCATCCTTTACCGTTGCCACTCCATGATCTGTAGGAAATTTCATGCACAAGTGGTAGATGGAGGTGACGGCTCCTAGATCTTTCAATGTAGGCCGCCCTAATACTCCATGGTAAGCTGACCTACTATCGACTATTAGAAACTCCATAAAGTTCAAGGCCGATTGAGGTGGTTTTCCCATTTCTACTGCGAGTGTAATTTTACCTCTTGGAATTATGCTATCTCTAGTGAAGCCATAAAGGGAGGAGAGATAGGAGTTAACTCATGATCCAAGAACATCTTGTCAAACGCAGCCTCGAATATAATGTTAACGGAGCTGTCGTTATCCACTAGCATCCATTTTGGCCCGTTTCGAGCCACCACAGCCCTTACCACAAGGGCATCACAATGAGGAAAGTGAACTCCCTCAGCATCTTCTTGGGTCAACACAATAGAAGGTGCCTGACTCCTTCAGGAGCTGCTGTTTACTATATAGCTGGTCAATGGGGGGCCTTTTGCCTCTTTGGCATAATTCCTTTGGGAGTTCCTCGTTTCTCCACCAACGTAAGGGCCTCCAAAGATCGTGTCGATCTCATGTATGGGAGCGTTATGTACTCGAGTTTGATGGCCTCTTCGTTGTTTGTCCCTTAACCTTTCCTCTCTATGTTCCCCCTTCGTCGGGAAGAAACATCCCGGTGGCGGGGGAGGCCTAGTCACGCCTAGGTAGGGGCCTATTTCTCTATCGTGAATCATTTCGTCAATCATTTTGGGGGCTTGCCCGCCAAGGGTGGTGGGTAATATCTCTGCAATTTGTCATGTCATGGTTGTAGGAATGATGATACGTGCAATATTCAAGGGAGTTTAGCCTATTCCTAGGTCTCGAACCTCGCCATCGGCCTCTTTCCCTACGGGGGGCCTGTTGCATTGATTCAGTTCTTTGGATGTTGGTCCTGGGTACGATGTTTTCGAAAGCCAACGTGGGTACCGCATTTAAGGTGGTCGTGGCAAGGGCCTACCCCTGAGTTGGGGGCAGCCTGTTGCCATTCCAGTTCCATTGGTAATCCATCAGGTACGAAGTGGGTCCTCTTCCCGTTGCCTTTGCTGAGGCTGGAGACCTCTAATGGCCTTATTCGTGTGATTGATCAACTCTTCGTACATAATCTCACGCCTCATCATTTCTAGCAACGTATCATAGGTTGTTAGGTCCTGGTTCTAAACATTTCTCCAAAATAGTGTGTTCATGTTGAGGCCTCTTCGTAGTGTAGAAAGGGCCTCACGGTCGGTAACCTGAACACAATATGTCATCTCGTCGGTAAAGCGAGACAAGAAGCTTTTTAGGGATTCTTCAGGTTGTTGCCTCATGTCTTGAGGCGTTGAATATGGGCCTCTTCTTCCTTGCTCACTGTGAATCTCTTCAATAATGTGTTCTTGAAGTCCGGCCAGCTCCTGATGCTACCGAGTAGTAGCCTATTATACCAAATTTCAGCCGCTCCACTAAGGGTTAAGTGGAAGGCCTTGCATTTTACAGTGGGGGTAGCGCCTCTCAGGCTTATGTGTGTCTTATAGCTGTTCAGATGCTTGACTAGGTCGATTCTCCCGTCATACTTTGGTATTTTGGGCATCACATAGTGGTTTGGTACCTGTGCATTCCTCAATTTCCACGAGAAGTGTAAATTCTCATCATCATCATCCAAATCACAAGAATGTTGGGGTCTATCCGAATCATAATTCCCATCTGCTTCATACCTGGGTGGTGGGACGGAGGGACCTGCTTAGTTTTTAGCCTCTACATCCCTCCTTTGACGCCTCTCTCTGGGCAGGGCAACACGGGGGGCATATTATTGCCTTTCCTCCGGTTGCCATGTCTTAGGATGTAGGGGCTGAAGCCTCTTCCTATGGACCGAAATTTCATGTTGTTGATGCTTGGGACCTGGATTCGCAGGGCTGATTCGGTCAAATACATTGACGAACCTCCAAGGCCTAGCCTCGGGTTCATATTCTAGGAGGGAGTTGTCCTCCATGTTAAAAGGGGCCTCGATGGGTCGGCCGATGTATAATTGGAGAAGATGTCAACTTCCACTTCCCTTTCAAGGGGATTGTTTTATCTAGTGTGCCTAGGAGGATGTACTCTCTGACTTTGTACCTCTTCCTCTTGCTGGTACTATTGTTGGGTGCAAAGGGAGGGATCAGATGCCCTCATTGGCCTTGCATTTGCCTCAATAGCTCCTACATTGCTATGTTTTGGTTGTTAATACTCCTCATGTTGGCTGATATGGTGGACATTTCCCTGGTGAGTTGAGTTGCCATCCTCATACCATCTCGTCTGTGATGGTGGTGAGGTCGACGTCGACCTACGAGGGCAGCTGTAGCAGAGACTTCGTCATCTCTTTCCCTCACACGCCTAGGATGGGTGTCTCCACCTGAGCTCATCTATTTTTAAGTTTACAACTGAACCACTTTCTAATTCTGGGGGCCTCCTCTTGTTCTCTTTTCAAGAACAAATCATTTTTCAAGAGGGATGTCCAAACTATTTCCCTAGAAAGCTTTTCCATGGGGTTGCTCGTGGTTATAGTGTGGTTTTTCACGGATGGCGCCAATCTGTTGACCTCAAAAAATACTGTCAATAGATGTCGGACTCACTCGTGCATGTACAAACTAGATCCAATACGTAAAGGTAGATCAACGGTCGAGATCACTTCAAGATTGGACGTGGGAGAAGCTCAATGAAACGAGACGTTTCCGTTCGAGTTCCGACGAGATATTTGAGACATGATTGTGTAATTATAACCAATCGTTAAGAACTAGATTCGAAGTTGTTATGAACCAGTGAGATAATAAAATAGATTGCTTCAAATATCTAAAATTGCATTAGCCTTCAATTGTTACATGATGGGGATATTTATAGTGTTACAAATGGAATGGTGACCCTTAGATCAAATTACACGTGGCTTCATCTCCCCGGCCAAAGCATCAAGTCCTAGCCAACAAGTTGACATTCCTAACTTTTCAAAGCATTTAATGTTCTTACATTAACATGATAAGACACAAATACACTTTTTACAATTGTCACATCAATCATTCGAATAAAATCTTCATCATGAGTTCAATTTTTGCACGTGGACCGTCACTAGCTGAGGAGCCTCAGACCTAGGAGGGTGCCACGGAGTTACTCGGTCTCGGAATTACATGGGCCTTGTTCTTCGTAGAGGGCGATTCGACGGTTCGATCCCACAGCTTAATTAAGATGGCCACGTGACAATATCTAGTAACGAGTCATAACAATACTAGTTATTTTTTTATTTTTTTATGTCAGAGTATTACTTTTATTACAGTAAATCATTTCACTTAACATGCAAGATAAAAGCGGAGATACAACCAATCCAACCTCACTATCATCAATGTTGCTATTGGATATTTTCATGCAGATTTGTTAAGTTTTTGGTCGAATTCTAACATTTAAGTGGTTAAATCTCTTCTTATATTTTTATATTTAGATTAGGGTGAGATTCATTTAGATTAGTTTTATTAAAGTTTGTCTTTTGATTACAAGAGTAAGTTAAGGTTTTTATTTTCCTTTTGATTTAGAGTTAAAGTTAGTTATTATTTGGTTGTTTTGAATTGAATATTAAGTTCCAGTTTGGTGGTGATTAAAGTTAAAATTTTAATAGATCTTAATAAAAGTTGATGAAATGTATAGTTGAAAAATTGTGAGTCTCATGAAATATGTGGTTAAAATTAATTATTGACTTTGACTTAAATTTAAGAATTTTAATTCCTACCAAACAGGGCTAAGTAAAACATTCTAAAAAACGTTCTCCATATTTTTCTCAAATTCTAGATATTCTGTAAGAATCAATACGCTTTTGAAGTGTTAATTATCTTTCTCTTGATTTTGTTGCACCGTCGTCGCAAAGAGGCACGCATATTGGTTCACTTTATTTCCATTTCTAGAAATAAATCGACTGAACCAAAGTTAAGTTCTCTAAGATAAACAACAATAATGTTAAATAAACAACTGCATGATGCAATCACAAATCTATGTAAATCTTTAACATTCCCCTAACAAAAGTGCTTCTACAACCTCCGAGCAAAACCCCGTCAATGAGCTCAAAATAGATGGCTACAATATAACCAATATGGTCTCCAACGACCTCAACAACCCTAACAGCCCCTCACCAAATCTAATGGCACCATCTGTGTTAAGTTTCAGATCCACAAGGATGGGTGCACTACAAGAAACAGTCGATGAGGCTAGTGGTTGAGGGGTGTGTGGATGGCTGTAAGCGCGAATAAATTAACCGTGTAGCAACTAGGACTTAACCGTGATAGAATCTGCTGGTTGTTAAGGTCCTCCATGGATGAATATGTTGCGCTCACCCAGAGTAATCATGCCATCCAGCAGAAAATCTCAAGCTCAGCCTGGATGCAAGTGTGGAAAACACTAGTAATGCATCTCATGTAGATAACTCATTCAGGTACAAAATCCTGAGATTTTCCACACCAATTTTGCAGAAAGGCAGTATAGAATCACATAGGTAGTTGTTTCAATTCGATCACACTGCAACGCTTGTTACTCCCCATTTTTCTACGTGCCTGATTATAATAAGTCGGTATAGCATTGTAAAAATGAAGATGATATCAGATTGCTCTGGTACCAATTTGTTGAAAAAAATACGAGATTATAAGCACACTATGAAGTATTGAATACAAACGCTCAAAAACAATATAATTTGTAGAGTAAAAGAGATTTCACTAAAATATGGAGAAATAATACAACGTTGTTTTTACAAATAATGTCTAACTTGTAACGATGTTAAACCACCTATCTACCTCGTAGAGAAGAGTTAAATATAAAGGAAACAAATGAGGGATGTTCATAACCCTACTCTTGATATTGTAAAAGGAAAAAGTTGCTAAAAATGTGTGTAAAACTCGAAACAGATTTGGGCCTCGATAACAGCGGCCCTCAAGTGCCAAGCAAGTGACTAGACAGTGCCGTGTGCCGCTTGAGTTGTTAGCTTGTGGCAACTGTAGTGCTGGGGCATCTAGGTCCGGGAAAAACTTGTTCTTTTGTCTGAATTGTTGCCAAAAAAATTTCTTGTTCATATCTTGACATTTTCAAGTTCAACACAAATTTAAAACTCCCAATCTTGACATGTGTTTTGTATTTCTTTAATACGAATTAATGACACTACTTTTCAAATATTAATTTGTATTTTATGTGTTATAGGTTAGAGGGAACTTTGCAGCTGGGGGTCTCTAAACATTGACTCTTGTAGCTCTTGGCTCTCCATTCTTGAATCCTCAAAACACAGACATTGTGTGCAATTGGGTCCTTTATGAACCCTCATTAAAGTTTAATGTTGATAAGTTCAAATATTTAGATTAAAAAAATCTGCAATACCTACATACTTCCAGGAGATGAAGGGAAAAATCACTCTAGTAGTTGAGTTCTATGCTTTTCATTTTTATTTTTATTTTTTTTCAAATTCCTCAAACCTTGGATCCTGGTGTTTGTAATTGCAGAAGTGCAGCAAGGACACCAGTTCATAGAATTTAGTAAAAGTATTTAGGGAGAATTGCAGCTCTGGTCCTAATCCTTTAATTTTGCTGCAAATTACACCATAACCTTTCATTTTTGTCGTCGCAATCCCAAACCTTTATATTTAACTGCAGTCATGGTCCAAATCACTGATTCTATCCATAATACTATTAGTCAACGTTGAAATAGTAATTTTGATTTAAATGTAAAACTTAAGTGCAGGGTAAAATTGTCCAAACAAGTTATCTCAAACCTTTATTTAATTTTTAAAAATATTTTGAAAAATAAGTTATTTTACGTCATTTCAATGAACTTCTGAATATAAATTTTTATTAAATATAAAATGTGTTAATTAATGAAAAGTTTGAAGATAGAAATGATATGAAAAATCTTTAGGAACATAAGTGATATAATAAACAAAGATTAAGAACATTAAGTACAATTAAAATGTGGTGCAAGAAATAAGAATTGTAGTGTGAATATAATTACTCCTTCGCCAAACACCCCATCCCACAACCCAGAAACCCAATCACTACCGTGGATTGCCACCCATCTACCTGACATCGTACCAGGCTCGGTTTTGGAAAGACCCAAACCTTTATCATTTCAATTGCCAGGCCCAATTTTTTTTTTATGTTTTGATAACCCAATTCCTAGCCTAGATGGAAAGACCCAAACCTCTACCATTTCAATTGCCCGATTAGATTACTCCCAAATCATGTTGAATTTTATATTTACGTTGATTTGGAGGGCCCAATTTTGAGAGTTCGCCTCAGACCCCGAATCCCAGAACCGGCCCTGCATCGTACCGCCCACCGTGACCACTGCAAATACTACCACCATGGACCCAAATATCAAACAACAATAAAAAATCAATCATATCCAAAAAAAGATTACAATATAAGACATTTGCAGAAGCGCCAAATTAGCAACTCATGGAATTCACAAAAATCATTAAAATTATAAATAATAAGGAAGACCCATTGATATCGATTAAGTAATTATTTTCCTACTGGTGATATATAAAGCATTTGTAATCCACATTTTGATAATTCATGGTTTTAGCAACAACGCATATCAATTTGTTAAATGATGAGTCGGGAGGCAAGGGTGGGTTTCATTTGGAGCATGTAATCAAAGGAGTTCAATGCATCATTGGTGTCGATTTTTTGCGTGATTTACAGGCTTTTTTGAACTTTCCAAGCGGGGTTGAGGTTTGGAGTTAAGTTGGGTGTATATCAATATTGATGGAAGCTTACCTCTTTGAGCAGTGTCGGTAGCCATTTCTGATACGCTGTGACAAAAATGGATACCTGATTTTGGAAAATCAAATTGCTCTGTACAACTATCTCTTCACCTTCTTCAAATGTTTTAAATTTTTTCTTTTTTTGGATATGAGCGATTTTTTGTTGTTGTTTGAGATTTGGGTTGCTGGTTATGTTTGCAGTAGTGACAGTGAGCGGTGCGACGTCGGTAGATGGGTGGTGTTGAGCGACAATGTTTGGGGTTCTAAGTTTTCATGTTGGTAAGGGGTGGGGGGTGTATTTGGAGAAGATAAACAGTAATATTTTTTTTTTATTGTTTTTGTCTAATAATCAGATAACTTGTTTTGACAATTTGGCCCCTCACTTGAATTGTCTATTTGAGTCAAAACTACTATTTCAACATTGACTAATGATATTATGGACGGAATCGATAATTTGGACCATGAATGCAGTTAAATATAAAGGTTGGGATCGTGACCACAAAAATGAAAGGTTATAGTGTAATATGCAACAAAATGAAAGTTTGGGATTAACACTTCAATTTTTCCAAATATTTATAATAAGAGTAATGCTATTTATTATCATAATGATGAAATATCGGTGATGCGATAATTCATTATCTCTCTCATAAAAATTGAACTACCTAATTACATTATTTCACATAAACTGTCACATTACTAATATTTCATTATCATAATGATAAATAGTATTATTCTTATAATAAAGTAACTATTCAATAATACGATGTAAGACAACCCAACATGAGATTTGTGTGAAGTAGAGTTTTTCCTAGTAGTGTTTTAAAAACGCAACTTTTGTGTATCATTCAAATTAGTAAAATTCACATTGGCTAAACAATGGGTTAATGGAATATTTTAACATGAAATTCAGGTTGAACTCGCCTAGGGAAATTTCAGGCTCAACTGCTAGATTATACATTTTTTTTCCATATACTGTTAAAGAATTGACCCTAGGCATATTGACCAATTAAACATTAATGGGAAGGCACTAATAATTTGTGATTAGTTGATAATCGAGTTGACTAAGACCATTTCAAAAACTGTTGCGAATGTGAGTGCAAACCCTCTAAGCACAAAGTTGACTTGCTTTTTCTTCGAGATTATTATTAGGGAAAATTGCAGCAACGATCTCTTATCTTTTGAATTTTTATGGACTTTATTCTAACTTTAATTTGTGCCAGCAAATGCTCTAACCTTTCGAAAATATGCGGTAGATGTCCAACCATTAATTGACCAAAGAAGTTGATTTTGACCAAATTTAAAAAAGGTAAAATGATAACTTGTTATTTATCCCTTAAAATAAATAAATCAAAATAAAAATAAAAGAAAAAAAAACTGTTCATCATTTCCCTTCTTCACCCCCACAAACCACCACCCCCACCCTAAACCAAACCAAATAACCCCTTTGGCCACCACAACTCGCCGCCGCTTCCTACGGTCTTCCCCACCCATTTAATCTTCTTTCACAACCCTATCCACA
>CAIGRN010023921.1:0-42659 GCA_903798345.1 Fraxinus anomala
CAATTCACAATTTACTTAGTCACATATTATTTTTCAGTCACAAATAATAATTTTTATACGTCACAGATTATTTTACGATCACAGTTCAAAAATTTTGTAGGTCACAATTAATTCGTTGGTCACAAATTTCAAAATTAGTTGGTCATAGATCAAAATTTATAGGTACACGGTTGCAAATTTCCAAATTAGTTGGTCACATATTTTTTCACGATCACAGATTATATAATTTTTAATTCACAGATAACAAAATGGTTGGTCACAGATTATATTGTTAGTTATAGATTACCGAATTTTAAGGTCACGTATTATATTTTTAGTCACAGAAAATCAAAATCACCAGATCCGTCAGATCCACACTATCGCCATAACCACTACAAACATATCATACCAGCCCCGTCACCAGACTCACCACTAGCGCCTGTATCCTACCTAAATCCACCGCGCCACCACCACCATCGCCGACCGCATCGTCGACACCTCCACCTGCAGAACCAACAATACCCAACCCACAACCTCACCAACGTAACCAACGTCTCCAACGCCTACACGACCATCGCCAGAAACCACCACAGCCGCTAGGACCACAACCACAGCCAAAACCCCCCCCCACCAAACACACTCAACAATGCATTACCCTACAACCTTATCAAAATCGTTGCTGATCCGCCATAGCCACCAACACATCTACTTGCACAACCAACAAAAATACCTAAAACTCCTAAACACCACCACAACACCACCACCAACACCACAACCGCGCCCAATCGAAAAAAAAAGATGAAGAAGAACGGTATCAGTCGTCCATCCGCAAAGTCGTCGTCGTCGTGCGCCGTGATGAGTCGCCGACATCAATGATGCTACTGCGAACGGTAACGTTGACGGACTGCAGCATCGTAACGTTGCCGTTCACAACAGCGTCTACCGGCGATCGTAAGGGAGTGCCGTCGCTGCTCACAGCGACATCTCCACTGTGTTATCCGGTGACGACGCAAGGAAGGACAACAGCGAGAGAGAGAGAGAGACGAGAGCGAGGAGGGAGAGATGAGAGAGAGGGTAGGAAGAGATGGTTCTGTGGAGATGAATGAGAGAGAGGAATGAAAATTAGGTTTTAATTAGGGTTTTAATTAATAATTTAATTAAAATCTGATTTTTGAATAAATAAACTTTACACCTGATTTGTGAATTTAGAAACTTAAAACACCTGATTTTTTGTAATTTTCCCTTAATAAATTCCACATTCCCAAAAATTTTGAACATCTCTTTTTCAGCCAAACACTACTAGTCGAGAAACTCATTTAAACGATGTTAGGTGGAAATTATTAATTGAATGCACCTGGATGATGCAGCCTAAAGTAAACTCATTTAAATGATATTGAAAGGCACATTGCAAATGAATTCATCGGGTTAACTAGTCGTCTATGTTTATTTCTGTTAGAATTTGGGTGTGACCTGAATTCACAGTTGAAATAATTGAAAAATTCTAATTGAAGTGTAAGTCAAGAAAAATTCAGTTTGAAATGTTATTGGAGTCATATGTCAAGTTGAAATTCTATTTTGGAAGCTCATTGGGAGTTGTAATTTGTTTTGGAATCGATTTTTTGGTATCCTACTTCATCAACAACTCTAATAGGAGGGTTTGAACATCCCCTACATGTTCCCTATAAATATTAGGCTGTTCTATACAATTTTAATGGGTGAGAAAGTAGATTACTAAAATTATGAGATCCATTGTAATTTTCTATCTTCTCCATTATTCTCGAGTCATTAAAATCTCTTATTTCTATATTTTATTGTCTTATTTTATTCTTTTGCTTGTGATCAAAGACTTCATTATTGTGTTATATAACTTTAACATCTCAATTCGGTGGTTGGTTTCATATCAAGTGGTATCGAACGATGGGCGATCCTTGAATTTCCAACAATTGGTATCCAGATATTTTGGGCATAATTAAAATAACATGTGGTAATAGAGCCTAGGTTCAGCAGTTCCGCAAGAGCGCAGTATTTGATTTGTTCGAGGTTTTTTTATACATGATGATTTTTATAAAGTATGGCATTCCGCTTTTCGATTGGAGCACTAGATTTTCGCTATGGTAAATTAAGATGCGTACAGTACTCGCACAGATGGATTTGGATGATGCGTTGCTGGGAATTGACAAGATACCCACAACTTTGACCGCGGAGGAGAAATTACGGAAGGATAAGAAGACAGTTTCTCACATTCATCTTCATATATCGAATACCATTCTTCAAAGGTTTTGAATGAGGTTTCAACAACTAATCTATGGTTGAAGTTAGAGCAATTGTACATGACTAAAAGTCTAACAAGCAAGTTAAATCTCAAGCAGCGTTTATACTCTCATCGAATGGCAGAATGAGAATCATTAGATGATCACCTGGCTGTATTTAAAGAGATCATCGTTGATTTGGAAACTTTGGAAGCAGAGTATGATGAAGAAAATTTGGTCTTAATCTTATTGTGTTAGTTGTTGCTTCATTTTCTTTATTTAGAGTCACGATCTTGTGTAGTCGTGATATTCTCACCATAAATGAGGTGTATGATGCTTTATATTCAAAAGTGAAGATGAAATATTTGGTTTCTAAGGCCAGAGATGGAAAATGCCTGGTTGCTCATGGTGGTTCTGAAAGGGGCAGATCGAAGTCTAAGTTCAGTAATCAGATTTGTAACTACTGTAAGAAGAAGGGACACATGAAAAAGAATTGCTACAAATTGTAAAATAAAGAAAGGTTGGTTGCAAGTCAATATGGGAAACAATCACAGACTTCAGGTGAAGCAGACCTCACAGAGAACATTGTAAGTGAGGAAGATCTCTTGCTTATTTTTGACACCGAGTCTAAACTAGATGAGGATTGGATTTTAGATTCAGCGTGTCTGTTTCATATGTGTCATACTAAGAACTTGTTTACTACATATGAAACTATTTCCAAAGGTGTCGCGGTTATGTGAAACAACACACCTTGTCAGATTGCTGGAATTTGTATGGTCAAATTGAAGCTATTGGATGGGACAATTAGAACACTTGACCAGGTTTGACATGTTCCAGATTTGAAAAAGAATATCATCTATTTGTATATCCTTGATTCAAAGGGTTATGAGTTATTTGGTGGAGGTGGAGTTTTGAAGGTTTGTAAGGGTGCCCAGGTTGTATTGGAGTGACAGAAAAGGTTTCAATTATACATCTTACAGGGTCGTGCATAATCTAGAAGATTCAATCAACATAGGTTCAGTATCGTGGTGGACATTCAGTTTGGTACAATACCTTTAGGAGCTCGTGAAGGGTCAGATTTGAAGAATACTACTAAGTTGAGTTTAGAAAATACGGATAATGCACCACCATCACCTGCAATGCCATTGTATTCAATTGCTAGGGATTGACCCAGTGGTAAAAGGTATGTGGATGGTGATTTTGTTGAGCATGCTTTCAGGGTAATAGAATGTGTACAATCTTGCAAGGGATCTTCTTTAAAAACATTTGAGTTTGATTTTGCTTTGGGTTGGGGGGGGGGGGTGTGTTAATAGCCCAATTTGGTGAATTTTAAAATCCTTAAGATTTTTTTGGAATCTGAGGCAATTCTAAAGAGTAGTGCTTGAATTCATTGGAAAAGGTAGAATAGTTTGTGTTGGTTGGAGAAATCAGTTTTGATTATTATTGAAGAGTCGATTTATTCCTTGTAGACGAATTTTCTTCTCCAAGTGGAGAATATTTTGAGCTATGTTCGTTGTAATGAAATTCGTGTCAAGGTGCAGATTGTTAGAATTTGTGTGTGACCCGAATTCCTTGTTGAAGTAATTGAAGAATTCTAATTGAAGTGCACGTCAAGAAGAATTCAGTTTGGAATGCTATTGCAATCCTATGTCAAGTTAAAGTTCTATTTTGGAAGCCCATTAAGAGCTGAAAATTAGTATTAGACTTAAAATTTCCAGGTGGAGAAAATTTAGGAGCTTTGTTCATTGCAATAGAATTCGTGTCGAGTTGGAGATTGTTAGAATTTGTGTGTGACCTTAATTCCTTGTTGAAGTAATTGAAGAATTCTAATTGAAGTGCACGTCAAGAAGAATTCAATTTGAAATGCTATTAGAGTCCTATGTCAAGTTGAAGTTCTATTTTGGAAACCCCATTGGGAGTTGTAATTTGTTTTGGACTCGATTTTTTGATATCCTACTTCATCAACAACTCTACTAGGTAAGTTTGGATATCCCCTACGTGTTCCTTATAAATATTAGGCTCTTCTATATAGTTTTAATATGTGAGAAAATAGATTAATAGAATTATAAGATCCATTGTAATTTTCTCTCTTCTCCATTATTCTTGAGTTAATAAAATCACTTAATTCATCTGCCATATTTTTGTCTTCTTTATTTTTTTGCTTGATCAAACACTTTATTATTATTTGCTATATAATTTCAACATCTCAATCCGGTGGTTTGTTTCACAATTGGTAATTATTCTTGAGTTAATAAAATCTCTTATTTCTTCTGTCATATTTTCTTGTCTTCTTTTATTCTTTTATTTGTGATCAAAGACTTCATTATTGTGCCATATAATTTCAACATCTCAATTCGGTAGTTGGTTTCATATCAAGTGGTATCGAGCGATATGTGATCATTGAATTCCTAACAATTGGTATCAGATATTTTGGGTATAATTAACACAACAATTTCAAATGTAAAATAAAATAAGCTGACTAATTTGATTGATGAGCTATTTGTGTTCAACGGGTTGAATGCTAACTAATTATAGTTGTTACATCTCTACCGATATGGCACTCCACGTGGTCATCAGCTAAGACAGAGACGCCACGTAGGTGCTTATTGAGGTTATAGCCTATCTTCCGAGGCAATGAAGAAACAACACATCGCTTTGTTAATTATTACTTTCTAAGGCATGCCTCATCGACATAATAACTCTGAGGCAAGATACCTTGATGCAAGGTTGTCACTGTCTTTCTTCATGGCAATTTCCAAATTCATAATGCTTCACTGAATAATATTGGTCTCCATGTCCGAAGTGGTATGGACTAACCTTCACCCCTTGTATAAATGACGATTTTGACTCATGGAGTTTCATGAGAAGTGATAGATGTAATGTTTATTGCAATGACAATTGATTACAAACATTGTTTTATCCTCCTAGGACATTGTGCGGGTTAGGGCGTATTGATGCTTATGATGCAACATTGTAATGTAATGAAGCTTAATTGGTGATCCGTTGGGATGAGGCCACATTTCAAGTATCTTGAGAGCTTCCATCAATTTGTCTTGCCTATAAATACTCACGTTTATTTCCATCAAGTGATTGGTAACTTCGTGGCCAAGGAGAAAAGTATGGTTGTACACCTAAAGCAAGTAATGGACCTATTACCATCCTTTGAAAAGTTTATCATCCAAATCCCACGGGTCAATATTGCTAAAACACATAGCAAAGATATAGAGTTGCTCAATATCATGACCATCAAGCATCAAAAGAGGTAATGTTGATAGAAGGGGTCCATGGATGGACGAAGCCCATCATTGAACACCTCAAGGATCAAACCCTCCGAGAAGACAAGGAAGAGGTCCACAAGTTGTAAAGAAGAGATGCCCACTTCATCTTCGAGGACAAGGTGCTTTACAAGTGAGGCTTCTTCATGCCTCTTTTTTCAATGCATCAAAGGCAAACATGCAAATTACGTCTTGAAGGAGATCGATGAAAGGATATGTGAGAATCGTGTTAGAGGCCAAGCATTGGCAGAAAAGGTCTTGAACAAGGATATTATTAGCCTATGATGAAGAAAGATTCTAGAAATCACGTGAGGAGGTGTGGCAAGTGCTAGCGCTTTTTCACTATTCCTAAATAGCCACCTAGGAACTCAAAAGTTATTACCAGCCTATGGCCATTAGGGAAATTGACTTCATAGGGCCTCTCTCTAAAGAAGATGCAATGCTTACAACACAATTGCCACTATTTAGTACTTCACCAAGTGGGTTGAAGCAGAACTTATGATGAAAATGATGGAGGCCAACACCTCCAAATTTATATGGAAAACCATCATTTGTCGTTTTGGGATTCCCGACTCCTTGGTCTCAGACAACGAAAAATAGTATCATTACAAGAAAATTTGGAGACTCTGAAGAATTTAGGATCAATAAGCACTTCTACTCTGCACCATCTCTAAGCTAACGGTCAAGTCGAGACCATCGACAAAACAATCAATTACACCTTCAAGTGCAAGATTGATGCTTCTAAAGGTGTGTGGGTTAAAAAGCTTTCCCCGTATTGTGAGCCATCAAGACCACTAGTAGAACCTCTACGAGGACGACTCACTTCTCAATGGCTTATAGTGTAAAAGAAAATAGAAACAATTAAACACATGATGAAAAATAAGAAAATTAACATACTCTAATATGAAAATAAGGAAAATAGGATGGACTCACGAATATCGAATTGGGCTTGGCCCATGAAGTCATGGTAGAACAAGTTGAGCTACTCAAGCCCATTTCTACCCCGACATGTCTATGACGATTTGTCAGTTGTCACATAAAATGACTATTGTAGTCATCAATTATAACCAATTTTACACTATTTGTATTCAAATTGTGTCACTGACTCTATGCCACCTCTGTTTCCCGTATTATTCTCATAATTTACATAACTATAAACCAGCCAACTAGAACTTCATTTCTCTCTAATATTCCCTTCTCCTTTTCATCTTTCTTTGATCATTCATTAGTGAAAATATACAAATATATAGATGCTTTGCATATTTTGCCTCCCATCTTTTCCGTTGGAATATTTTCATCGAATGGATATTTGACCCCACAATGGTTCAACACATTCGATTGCCAGATAAAACTCACCACTCTCTTATTCCCAATCAGGATGGGTTTGGAACCGATTTGGTGCTAGGTCCAATGAAACTTTCATGGCTGTTTGGAAAGATTGAAGGCCTCGATGGGGATGATTTGCGGAAAGTTGAGTATAAAAGTTTCTTCACAGCTTGCCGATCTTCGTCGGGGTTTGATGGAAGGAGTGCCCGTACGCATTATAATCTCTCTACTGAAGGAGACGGAAGCTGGCCGAGTTCTCCGATGAAGTCGCCTGGTGTGGGAATAGCAGTAAAGAGCAGGTTGAAAAGGGCGTTGGGGTTAAAAATGATGAAGTGGTCTAGTCCTCCCTCCTGCAGGTCCAGCTCATGTGGGTCCAACCCATTGTCGCCGAGTGTTACGAGCGGGGATGTATCTAGCCCCGATTAACCACCTTTAGCTCCCTTCCTCGATCGAGGATGAGGCGGCCAATGACGACGACTGCGATCACTAGGCCACAGATGAAGGTAACCGAGCGAGTGGTTGGCCAAGTATGTAACAACCATAAGTGCTATGTCTTATTAATAATGAATAAATTATATTACAAACCTTGAAGGGACTCGGCCCTTTCATGAAGTACTAAAAGTATAAAAGAGAATAACTAGAAAAAACTAAAACTGAGATTTTTTCTGAAGAAATTATACTTCACAACATGCATAGAGAATTATGGGTTGTTCTCTTTCCTGTTTTCAACCTGTTTTCTGTTTTCGATTTTTCCAAAGAGTGGAAACACGTTCTCTTTCTTATTTTCGAAAACACGTTTGTAAAAACAAAAAAAAAAATTTGTACTGAAAACACAAAACATCCAAAACCACGTTTTGAATAGTTTCAGTACAAAACACCTTCATTTCAGAAAACACGGAAACGTCATTTTCTAACGTATCATTTCTCCCCCCTTCCCGTGACTCAACTTCTCCTCTTCCTCTGATGTTAATTTCCTTTCTCCCCCTAAACCCACATCTCCCAGCCTCCGCAAGAGAGCTTTCCGACNGTAGAAAAAAAAAAACTCAAAATGACAATTTGTCGTTTTAGGTGTTTTCAGTTAAAAACAACCCTAAATTTTGAAAACACATTTTGGGTGTTTTTACCCACAGCCAACCACCACTACACCCAAACTTATCACAGCAGAACCACCATCGCGACCCACAACTGCACCACTGTAACCCAACCACCACAACACCGCCCCCGCCACCAACATCAAGTCCGCCGTCACCGACAACCACCAACACTGCCTAGATCCACCACACCACCATCCAATCAACCACGGCCTACACAAACCACTGCTAAGTCGCGACGCTTGCCTGCAGTAGAACCACTGCTTTTTTTTGTTACAACAACGCCTGCAGCAGAACCACCACCACCAAGTCGTGACCTAACCATGGTCGTTCGCAGCAGATCCACCACCATCGTCGTTCGTGACCCAACTTAGTAACTCAGATGCATCATCGTCCGCAACAGATCCACCGCCATCACTGCTTGCGATCCAACCACCGTACACCATGCACCCAACCAACCACCGCATCAAAGAAAGAAAAAAAAGATAAAGAAGGAGATCATCAAGAGCACTGTTCGCAGGAAGCGCCGACGATCGCAGGGAGAGGACAGAGAGAGAGATGACCTAAAATGATGAAATGAAGAGGGAGAGAGAGAGAGAACACGTTTTCCTTTTGTTTATTTTCGAAAAACAAAATTTAAATGCAAAAAAAATACATTTTCAACAATCTCAAAATGGACACTCAAAACAAAAAACTCAAAATGAATTCAAAACTCAAAACACAAAACTGAAACACGAATAGAACAACCCCTTACAAAATGGGGCTTATATGTTCAAAAATCATAAGAATATATTTTTAATACTGTTTAATTATCTGTTGTTGGATCAAGAAATTATACTTACCCTTATTGGAATTTTTGGGTGTTATTCTTTAATTTGTGCAATATTATATCTATACGCCATTGATAAGTATATTTTGTATACTTATCTAAGCTATTAAATTAGAGTATTTATCAGTTATTTGGAAGAGTTATAGCTTAATTATATGTTAATTATATTTGTTAGGTTGAAATCAATGCAAATTGGTAGAATTAGAAGAAAAGAGCGAGAAATGGGCAAAAACGAAAGAAATCCAAAGTTTGAGGACCAAAGTATAAACATTCAATAGTTAATTCGGACCATAAAGTGATTATTGAAGATCACATATGATCAATTGGATGCAATTAGAGGTGAAATGAGTGAAATATAGTTAAAATATTTTCACAAATCGATTTCCAGCTGAAAAAAGTCGTGCTCCAAATTTTAGCCTCAATTTAAGACCTATTTTTCGTATAGCAAACTTTTCAATTGAAAATGTTACATTTCTATAAGAATTGAATTTCTTTGAGTTAGATTTTTAATGCACTTTGAATCATATCAATCAGATATCGAAAGAGAAAGTTATGACTAAAATATCGAAAACGGTGCAGAGATGAAACGAAGCAAACCTGCGCACAAGGGGCCTTTTTGGCGCACGTGCGATACATTAAATTTCATGACCTGAGAACCATTTGGCTCAATGGCGCGCCACTGGCTTTTTTCGCAGATGAATCAACAGTTTTCTTTCGCTATTCAAATTCTTTTGGAACCCAAATTTGACGTGATTTTGATATATTTTTTTACACTTATAAATACAAAAAAAGGTCACATATTGAAAAAGCCTCTCTTGCCTCTTGCCTCTTCATACAAAATAATATCATCAAATCTATCAAGAACAAAAGGCCAATTCATCCCTTTTGAGAGAGAAGATCAAACCTTTGCAAAGAATTGAAGTCAATTACATCAAGATTTTGAAAAATTCAACCTTGGAATTGAAGATAAAAAATTCTTATATTCTTTCATGATCCGGGTGATGATTTTCTATTCTTCTTCTTGTGATTTATTTAAAAGCATGTTAGGTTAGATTCATTTTTGTATATGATGAAGATGAACCCTACTTGTTATTTGTTTTAATTCAAGACTAGTAGTTTAGTTCATTTTTTTGTATTTCTTGATTAATTTTGTATACCCATTGAATTATTTTATTGATTGGACATCAATTAAATAATTGATTGCTTGTTGTAGTGTTGGGAGACCCATAAGAAAAATTTAGATTGCGAAAAAATTAACATATGTTCAATAGACATCAGAAATAACATTTATCACGTGTACAATTATATAGATAATCTAAATTTTAATACACTATAATCATTCGAATTCAGACTAGGCATAGCTTTGGGTCGTGATTAGAATATATTAGAAATAACATTTATCACGTGTGTAATCATATGCATAATCTAAATTTTAATGCATTCTAATAATTCGAATTTGGATTAGGGATAGATTTGGGTCGTATTTAGAATATATTTAATTTGTCTTGAAAAAGAAAATTATATATCACAACTTTATCGATTGTCAGAATGCACGAACGAAACTAAATTACAAATCAAAAATTAAAGTAGATAGTAATAGGTACATTTGAAATTCAATACAATTATCCATAACTCGATGCAAAACACTTTTTACCACTTTTTTAGATTAATTTAGCATAAAATAAAATAAAAACTCTATTTTTTGTTACACAGTTTGGATTCCATACATAACTATTAAACTTAAATTGAATTTATTACATGTGGGACGATATTCTTAACTCGCTAAATTTATCACTTGTCAATGATCTTGTATGCTTGCGGGTTTTATACAAACAAGTTTTTAGTGTCGCTACCGATGAATAAAGTATTTCATTTGAGTTTATTATTTTATATAGCATTCAAATTTATTTATTTATTTTGTTTTAGGTTATTTTGTCAGTTTGTGTAGGATTCTGAAAAAATTGAGCTATTACTATTGGATCTTGAGATCGACAGAACCTTCAGACAACGAATGAGATAACGAAGAGAAGAAAGAAAAATAGTAGAAAGAAAATCAAGATGTGTTACTACTAGTTCCGCCAAGAGCAGTTGCTAATGAAGGCAAATTATTAGTACGATATTATGTTAATCTCTTCTCAACTCCTTTGCAATCGGTTATTATCTATCCACATTTTCGGTAGGCCAACTTTTACATTCTATCAACTGTCATCAACCTGTTTCAGAATCATAAGGACATCAAATTTTCTTGAAGACTAACTGAAAATTCTCATGAACATATTCAAACTTTCTTGATACTTTGCGAAGTGATCAGTCACGAAGGCATGTAAGCTGACGTTTTTTGACTGCGTTTATTCCTTCATACATTAAAGGACGACACACGAGAATGACTACACTCACTACAGCTTGGAAGCATCGTTTCATGGAATGACATGGTACATAAATTTACCTTGAAAATTTCCCGCCTTTTTTAGTCCCTCAGATAAAAAATGAACTATATACTTTCAAGTAGAAAGACCTCGAGAACTATCCAGAAGCATGGAATAGGTTTAAGGACTACTTCAAAAAGTGTCCAAATCTAGACATTCCTAAAAATGCCCAGGTCTACATCTATTATTTAGGCATGCATCCTAAATTTCGTAACATGCTCAATGCTTCAGCAAGAGGATCACTAATGACTATGCATGTAGACAAGGCGTTATATCTTTTTGAGATAATCGCAAAAAATCAGTCTATGTGGCCATTTGAAATGGAAACTTCGAGGAAAACTGGGGTTATGCATAGATCCAGTGACAGCATTGGCAGCCTAGATGGTACTACTAAGAAAGAAATTGGACAACCCAACTCAGAATGTGATCATGGTGTACCAACTCTCACTAGTATGTAGGGGTTGCGGGGCAAATCATACAACTGTGAGCAGTCCTTTAGCATCCATGCATTTTCATCAACCTAAGGAGGTCAGCTATGCGCAGAATTTTCAGAGACAGAAAAATAACTCGTACTCCAACACCTATAATCTAGGTTGGAGAAAGCATCCTAACATGGGCTAATAATCAAGGACAATGATATTAAATTCAAGGTAACACATGAGAATTTCAGCAGCAACAGGAAATAGGTCATATTTTGAGGATCTAGTACATCACCAAGACTGAGACTACAATCCAGAACTAGCAAGATTCTATCCAAAATTTGAAAATTTGGGTAGAGCAATTAACAGCTGCATTGGCAAACAGAACACAAAGTACCCTACCAAGCGACACAGAAAAGAACCCACGGGAATAGGTGTTAGCAATTGAAGCTGTAAATTATGCAATTATAGAGATACCATCAATCCAGCATGCTACCCCCGTTCGAGCTTATGTGCAACTTATTACATTCCCTCAAAGGCTGCAAAAAATTCCAAAGAAGAACATATTCAGACTATCACAACAAGAAATTGAATTCAGCTGCTAGAAATCACTGTAAATAAGAAATGGATGGAAGAGAATAAGGTACCTACCATAGGTGAGGAACAAGTGATTCAATCTAAAGAATCAGCAAATGGTGCACAATAAGAACGGTCAGATAGTCCATATGTTAAGACAATCTTTCCTATCAATAAACACACACCTCCAGTCATATTTTCTCAAAGACTACAAAATAATAAGGTGGGGAAGCAATTCAAGAAGTTCTTGGATGCCCTCAGAAAACTTCACATCAACATCCTTTTCATTGACGCCATTCATCAGATTCCAAATTGTACAAAGTTTTTGAAAGAGATGTTGATCAAAAAGAGAAAACTGCCAATAGATGAAATAGTGGCTTTGACAGAAGAGTGTAACACAATCATACAACATAAGCTCATTCCTGAACTAAAAGATCCAGAGTTTCACTCTACCTTATGGAAGTCTATATATTGTTGATGTAGCATATGTCCACATTAGGCCAGCATTAAGAATACTCAAGCAGAATCTTACTCTTTTATGTCCAATAGTTACCGATTGTGCCCAACCACTCGTACTAAAAGAAGTAATGAAGGTATCTTTTGAGGCCTACCATATGGTTTTGCTAGCAGGTAGAAGCTCTAGAGGTTTTTCGAGGTTTGATCACCTAATGATTGAGGAAGACTGAGATAATTTGAAGCGCGTGTTTTGTATGTGTGGCGAAACTTTGATCATCAAGGAAGTGGAAGAAAGAGAGGCCGAGAAGGTGTTGTGGCATTGATGGGCCATTTGACTAAGCAATTATTCGAAGATTTCAGCATTGTGGCTTGTGAAGCCAGTGGTATAGGTGTTGTTGGAGCAGGGCAAAAGCTGTCTATGCCTTCGATGACTGGAAAAATGAATCGATCAAACCCTAATATGATACTATTCTTTGCTATAGGAACAATCAAGCTACTAATCATTTTTTGAAGAGAACATTCCAATTAGCAAAGAGATGGGGGTGAGAATGATTCAAGACTGGGCGATATGAATTTGAAACTAATAGAATTGAGATTTGTTGTTAATTGAGACTACGAAACAAATGTTTTGTTTGAAATTGACGAAGAATGTAAAGAAAATTTCTTCTAAACTTTTCTCATAGTATATAAATTCAGTGATATTCAAAGATAAAGCTGGTGATTTGGGAACACTTGAATTAATCTTCAATGGGAAAAGCAAAATGGGAGTTTTTTTTTTCTTTTGTACATCTTGCATGATCAGTTGTTCAGAAATATACATAGAATGTATATTTTATGAAGTTCTCCATATTGTAATTCTTGAGATTTGAGATATGACTAGAGACGTCCATGAAAACTCTATGCTGATTTCATGAATTCGTTTCCCACATAAAACAACAAAAAAGTCTCATTTTCGATAAATTCATGGTTCGATGCATAAATTCTTTCTAGGTTCTATGCTCAGTTCATTGCTAGATCTATCAATGGTATTCTGATCTGATCTTGTTATGCCTCGCCTCCGAGACTCAAGTCAAAGTGCTATGTAACAAACCACATGGGCAGAAAAGTCAACAAAGACCAATGGTCAAAAGTGAAGAAACCATAGGAATGGCTGAAACTCTTAAGCCGAAACACTATCTAATTGCCTGAAGTGCGTAATCCGAAGCGCTGTATAAAAGATGGAAGATACCAAAGTACTTCAAACGACGAACCTTCCTTCGAGGCCCCTAATTCACCTGAAGCTCATGAAGTTGAAGTTGTCTCTTAAAAGATCCTTAGGCAATCTTTAAAAATTATTGATGTAACATTTGTAATAAAAAATGTCAGGTGTGTCAGCCTATTGTATTATGACGATTGATCTATTATCAATGTATTTATTATATAATGACAGTGATGTAAAGCCTCGATCAAGGAGATGGGGCCATGTGGTTCTGATCCAACAGGCACCACGTCGGCCAAAACACTACAAATAGGCCCTTCTTGTAATTGAAAAAGGGTTGGATTCTTAAACTTTAGACTCTTGAACCCTTGATAATAAAAATGATCTTGTAAAATTCTATACATATCATCTAGTTTTTCTCTATATACATTAGTTGATCTTTTTATGGATTTACTTTGGTATTTGATCGGTGATTGTTGTTAGCGCAATCATCTTTGCTCCACCCGTCGGTACTTGAACACTTTTGTCTCACATTGTGAAGCATTTTCCGCGTTCACGTTTATCCCGTATCTTTCCGGCATTACTGCCAAAATGCGTCGAAATTTGCTTGAGTTGGTGTGAGTGGACCCGATATCTGTTGTCCATATAAGCGTAATGTTTTTTGGGGTCAACAGATTGGCGTCATTTGTGGGAAGCCATACATTTAAACCACGAAAGTCCCATAGGAAGAAGCCAATTGTAAGCGAATTGAAAGGAATTTTCTAACCCTTGAAAAATGGGTGTTCTTGAAAAAAAACAATTGGAAAATCCAAAGGAAAATCGTTTGGTTCAAGATCTGGTCAATCCTTGAGAAGGAAGCATCTAGCCAGAATAAAAACTTGTTGACATGAGTTCAAGTAGTAAAGAGAATGCACCCCGGAGGCTGAAGGAACACCATGAGAAAGGAGAACCCTCGCGTGTCGTCTCAGCTACTCGCCATCGACCTCACCAACAGCATAGGCGAGGCGAGTCAAGGGACGGGGGCAGGATAGCAGCAAGACTTACTAAGGAAGTGGCCATAATGGCTGCCAATATAAAGAACATAACCCAGTAGAACATGGAATGCATGAACTGCTGATGAGCATGTGAGACCAAAGAAAATGCTCAGTTTCTCCGTATGCAGCCCCTAGAAACGTATTTGATGCCCCTTTATAAGAGCACTACCACAGAGAAGAAGAGGTTCAAAGCCAAATTGCTGGATGCCAACGTCACACTAGGATGGATGCCTCCAGGAAAGGGAGGTTGAAGTTGATACATCCACCAATTACGCCTCTGAATGACCTAATGAGGCTTCATTCAATTTTATCCCAAAATATGAACTACATGACTTGCCACTGAGTTCCGTAAACGTCTTCAAAAGGCTGAGTCCATAGGCGCCTAGAAATAGGCAGGCTCCATCTTCTTC
The DNA here is from genome assembly GCA_903798345.1 of Fraxinus anomala. Lineage (NCBI taxonomy): Eukaryota > Viridiplantae > Streptophyta > Magnoliopsida > Lamiales > Oleaceae > Fraxinus > Fraxinus anomala. The sequence goes on from CAIGRN010023921.1 coordinate 15,269, forward strand.
TATGCCTAGAAATAGGTAGGCTCGACCTTTTCCTGTACCTAAAAATAGGCAACAAGAACCTCTTCAATTCGAAAGACGAGACGAACCTTTTTACGATGAAACGCTTCAGATCCCTCCACCTAAAAATAGGCGTGAAAGGCAAGGGCGGGCCAGGAGTGAAGTAGGGCCTTCCCATTCGTCCCCAGAGACTCAATTTAGGAAAGATGAGGATTTTGATGAACTACAAATGTCCTGCGATCTTACGACGATGATGATAATTCACCATTTTCGCAAGCCATTAGGAATGCCCCCATGCTAAACCACTTCACACTCCCCAAAATTTCCAAGTATGACGAAAGAGGTGATCCTACGAAACATCTCAATAGCTTCAAGACTCATATGAATTTAAATGGAGCCACCCCAGCCATGAAGTGTAGAGCCTTCTATTTGACCCTAAATGGAGCAGCTGAAATTTGGAATACCAGACTACCAAAAGAGAGCATTCAGAGCTGGTCAAATTTCAAAAAAGACATTCCTTAAGCGCTTCATCACAAGCAAAGAAGGAGAATGACCTATCCAACACTTGCAAGATATGCGGCAACTGCAGGACAAGTCTTTGAAAAGTTTCTTATCTCTCTTCACCGATGAGATGACCTACTTTGTGTAAGTAACATATAGGGACATGAACTCTCTTCTGGAGAGATGTATAAAACAAGAACCCTACTAGTTATGACGCCTTATTGGAAATGATAAGATGTGAGATCCTCAACGAAGAATTGAGGGATAACAGAAACATGGCTAACCAAGGACTTCTCCTCCTCAAATGCAAGGATGAAGAGGCCAACTTCACATTTGATGGACTATCAGGTAGGACAATTGACCCCTCTCAACCCTAGGCGAGCATTAGATACAGTAACGCTAAAATGTAGTACCCACTTTGGCCTACAAGAAAGTGAACCCGGGTGCTACTACTTACTAGAACAAACCCTATCAAAGATTCTCCTAAACAAGGAGGCGTAGAGAGCGAGATGCTAAACCAAGAAATAGGGATGAAGCGCCCCTATACTATACATACCATTACTCCTATAACCACAACATTGAACACTGTAGAAACATTGCGAGGCACCATCAAAGCGCTAGTCAAGAGAAGAACATGTACCTCCAAAGAGATGCACTTCCTAAGCAGACCCAACAGCGTGAAAATGTTAAGTCGAGGCACCATTCCATGGAATTCTTGGTGGTGGATAATCGGTCCACTTATTATGGAGTGCCAGGGAGGCCAGCCTTGAAGGAACTATAGGCCGTCACTTCCATCCACCACCTTGCATGAAGTTCCCAATTGAGAATGGTATAGCCACTGATAGACATGATCAAAGGAGAGTGAGGGAATATTACTCAAATTTCCTAAGGAAAGTCGAACCAAGAAGCGTCAATGTGATTACCACTGATATTGACGTGGACGACATCCCTAAACAAGGGAGAGACATCGAATGATGGATGTCTCTGAAGAAGGGGCCATCCTTGGAATTATATGTACCTCTAAAAAAGAGGCTGTTTGTGAAGAACAGATGACCCCTGAAGAAGGAAGAGTTGTTGAAGAAGTAGCTAGTTTGGAGGAGCTGGACCATCACATCATTGATTGCAAACCTCAAATAGCCCCTATGGAAGAATTCGAAAGTTTCCTAGTAGACCTACATGATTCCTCCAAACATCTGCAGATTGGAATAAATTTGCGAATGGAAGCCAAGGAGAAGCTAAAAAGCTTCTTGCTGAAAAATCTAGACGTCTTCGCTTGGAAGTACAGAGACATGGTCAGCATTGACCTAAAAATCAGTTGCCACCGCTTGAATATTGATCTAAAGGCCACAGCACACAGGCAAAAGAGGAGAGCTTTCAATCTGGAGAGATATGAAGCTCTAAAAGACAATTAAAAGGCTGATTGATAATCGTTTCATCTGGGAGTCCGTGTATCCTAAGTGAGTCTCTAACCCAGTGTTGGTCAAGAAGTACAATGGCAAGAGAAGGGTTTGTATGGGTTTTCAAACTTGAATCAAACTTGTCCCAATGACAGTTTCCCACTTTCTCGAATAGACTAACTTGGGATTCAACCGCTGGACATGAACTTCTTAGCTTAATGGATGCATATTCTGAGTACAATTAGATCTCAATGTACCTAGTCGATGAAGAACACACGTCCTTCATAACAGACAAGGGTCTTTACTACTACAAGGTCATGTCCTTAGGGGTTGGGCCCATCTACCAAAGACTTGTCAATAAAGTGTTCGCTGAGCTTATTGGGAAAACCATGGAATTTTATGTGGACGACATGCGGGTGAAGAGCTTAATTGCAAAGGATCGTGTCAAACATCTCAGCGAAACGTTTCAAATATTGAAGATGTATATGATGAAGCTCAATCCTTTAAAATGCGCCTTTGGAGTTGCTTTTGAAAAATTTATGGGCTACATCGTCGACTAGAGGGGCATTGAAGTCAACTCAGAAAAGATCAAATCTTTAATTGATATGAGGTCGCCTCAGAAACCAAATGAGGTGCAAAACCTCACTGGACGTGTAGCTACATTAAATTGCTTCGTCTCCAAGGCCACGGACAAGTGCCTACCTTTCTTCAAAATTCTAAAGGGAGGAAATAAGTTCCAGTGGACAGAGTAATGTGAAGTAGCCTTACAAGAACTGAAGAAGCATTTGGGTCAGGCTCCCCTCATCTCCAAACTAAAGGCCAACAAAACACTCAGTTGAACTTGACAATAATCGCAGAGGCTATTATTTCAGTCCTAATAAGAGAGGACAATGATCACCAGCTGCCTGTTATTATGTGAGCAAAGAACTTTTGGCAACTGAGACTCGTTATCCAGGCATGGAAAAGTTAGCATTATCCTTGGTGACAGCCTCTCGAAAATTGAGGCCATATTTCCAGACCCATACTATACATGTGTTAACTAATTTTCCCCTCAATCAAGTGCTACAAAGCCCGATGCTTCAAGAAGATTACTAAAGTAGGTTAAGGAACTCAGCAAGTTCGATATCATGTTCAAGTCAAGGGCTGCCATTAAAGGACAAACACTAGCAGATTTTGTGGCAGAATTCACCCATATTCTAGAAATGGAAGAGGAGATGGAACCCGCAGAACCTCCCACATGGAACCCTTTTATCGATGGATCGTCGGGGATACCAGGTTAGGAGTAGGAGTGGTTCTCGTCAGTCCAGAAGGGTATAAGCTTACCATGCTGTAAGGTTCAATTTCAAAGCCACTAATAACGTAGCAGAATATGAAACCCTCCTGGCTGACCTCAGGCTTGCCAGGGAAATGTAGGCAAAGAGGCTCGTAATCAGCAGTGATTCCCAACTGGTAGTAAGCTAGGTTCATGACAATTTTTCAACTAGAGACAAGTCCATGGCCGCATACTTGAAATTGGTTATGGAGCTTTTGAAAGATTCGAGTTGGTACAAATACCTCTCTTAGAAAATGCTCATGCCGATGCCCTTTCAAAGTTGGCCAGCAATATGGATTTTGAATTGCTCACTGTAGTGTCCATAGAGCATCTTTCTAGACCCTCCAAAGCCACTAGCGAATAGATAATGTAGGTTGAAGATACTCCATTATGGATAAAGTTAATTGTATCTTTCCTCAAAGACCAGACATTACCCTCTAAAAAAGAAGAGGTACAAAATCTCAGAAGACGAGCCGCTCACTTTATCTTCCAAGACGATGTACTGTATAAACGATGATTTTCATTACCTTTACTTCGATGCATAGGTGGAGAACAAGCCAATTACGTACTCCGAGAGATTCATAAAGGGGTATGTGGCAATCATATAGGAGAGTGGTCCTTGGCACGAAATGTTTTGAGGCAAGTATACTATTGGCCCACCTTAAAAAAAGATGCGCAACAATTCGTCAAGAAATGCGATAAGTGTCAACACTTTGCAACAATTCTGAGACAACCTTTTCAAGAGTTAAGCATTTTTTTCAGCCCCTGGCCACTTGCTAAATGGGGAAATTGACCTTATAGGTTCTCCTCCCAAAGGGAGGGAAAACTCTAACTTCGCAATTGTCGTCATTGATTATTTCATCAAATGGGTAGAAGCCGAGCCATTTGCTAAAATAACTGAAACCAATGCTTCCAAATTCCTCTGAAAAACATCATTTGTAGATTTAGAATTCCTCATTCAATAGTTTTGGACAATGGTCGACAGTTTGATAATAATAAGGTCAGAAGCTGGGTGTTAAGAAATATTTTTCCTCCCCACATCATCCACAGGCAAATGGGCAGGTGGAGACTATCAACAAGACAATCAAGTACACATTGAAGAGAAAATTGGATGCCTCTAAAGTGGCCGGGGTGGATGAGCTAGCTCAAGTCTTTTGGGCCATATGAACTACAAATAGAACTGCTATAGGAGAAACTCTTTTATCCATGGCTTACCAAATGAGCTCAGTTGAAGTATGTCTGTCATCTCCTCGTTGAATTCATTTCAATAAAATATCTAATGAAGAAATAAGAAGATGTGAATTGGACCTCCTTGAAGAAAGGGGATGATTCTCAAGCAAAATTGGTTGTTTACCAGCGAAAAATGACTAAATACTATAACTCTAAAGTAAATAAGAAGTCATTTCGTTTAAAAGAGTTAGTGCTCCAAAGGATATTTTTATCTACTAAGGAACACGTTACAGGAACCCTTGGTCCCAACTAGAAAAGCCCATACCGTATTAAGGAAGAGATTCGACCTGGAACCTATAAAATTGAAAATATGGATGGAAATGTACATCTTCATCCATGGAATGCATAGTACCTATGGAAATACTATTAATAATGATATAAATAGTCAGTTTGTACTGTTCTTGATTTAATGAAATCGACTTTTATCAAATTGTTTGTGCATTTAAATACCCTCCAAGAGATAAAAGTACAGGGAGAAGCCTCTATATAGACGAACTGTCCCTATGTAGGGAAGCATGTGCTCTTCGATGAATAACTGGATCCCAAGATGGATCACCTCCTACTCACTAAATGTTGCACATGCCCTTAACAACAAAAGTTGTTAAGGAAGACTCAGCATGGACGAGTCACTCAACTCCATGTCCAGGAAACAAAGTTCGCAATCGAAAAATTAAATTTGTTGCACAAGTTAAATAATAAAAATGCCTCCTATTGACAAGAGTCAAAAGGAAAGCCTATTCGTAGATGATCCATCCCTATGAAAAGATGCGCAGGCACTTCGACTAAGAGTTGGATCCTAAAATTGACCACCTCTACACTCATAAAGTAGCACATGTCCTTAACAACATTTAGTCTCTACATGGACGAACCGCTCAACCTCACGCTCAAGAAGATTATTTGTGTTAAGTTAAACTGCTTCTTAATATTCATTAAGTCAAGTTTGTAAAAAATAAAAGGTGTCTCTTCACAGATGATCCGTCCCTATGAAGAGACGCGTGAGCAATTTGACGAGGAGCTGGATCCTAAAATGGATTACCTCAACACTCACGAAGTGTGGCACATACCTCTAACAACAAAAGTTGTTAAGGAAGTCTCAGCATGGGCGAATTACTCAATCCCATGCTAAGGAAAAGAAGGCAAGCGAACTGCCAACACTTGTGCAAATTACAAATGAACAAAGTCTTAAACAAAAGTCTGAATTGGTTAAGAGCTTCAGTTTGATGTTATTATTGAAGTTAGATGTGTATAGATTCATAAACTTATGAAGGTACCCGACCTTCTAACACTCATGCAAAATTATAAGTTTGATGTTATTATTGAAGTGGAAGTGGTTCGAATTTCACTGAAGAACATCACCATACATTAAACAAAAACATTCGGTACAAAAATAAAAGATACAAGTATGAGCAAGAAGAAATTTCATTTATTTAACAAAAATGTACAATTATGGGCCGAAGCCATTTACATAGAAAATACAAAAAGACCCATCCTTTATACAGGTAGGAGAGGGGGAACTACAAAAGGGACAATTCCATCAGGTACCATTAGCTCATCTTCAATCTCTATCACTAGGTCACTTTCAGCAGAAGTTTGAGGCTCTTGTTCTTCTGACCGTGACTCTAAGGTTTCGATACCCTGGACGTTCACCTCAAGCCACTCCACCATCTCAGTGTCGACATATCTCCGCCAATACTTTGCAAAGCTTTGGTATGCCTCTATCAAATGGAAATTCGTGATATAGTGCTTGACGACATCATCCTCAGCTGATTGGGCTTCCTGTCGAGCCATCTCCACCTCTTTAGTTAGGGCAGATATTTTTGAGTTCAACTCCCTCACCTGCTCTTTTAATGATGAGAAATCAATTTCTTTCTTAGCCATTAAGCAGAATTCTTCAAAAACTTCCTTAAGATGATCAAACAGTTGAAATCGTGAGAGAAAGAGGGTCGGCGGTATATGTTAGTTAAGGTCTTTCAATAACTCTCGCTTAACACAAAGTGCTCAAGTGACCCTGCAAAACAACAAGAGAACATTAACATCAGATTCATCCATACAAAGAAATCAAAAAGCAAAAATAACACTTACAGGCTTTGGAGTAGGAGGTTGGAACTTTCATGTGAGGGACAGTATCACCCTCACATTCCTGTTACTTCTCCCTTACCCAGAACCACGTCTCTTTCCATCTTTTGATAAAGGGGGGAAGGCCTAGGACAAAGGGAAAATGTGACCCCGACAAACAGAAGCATTACCACCTTTTCGAATCTCCTTTCCCTAGGACTCGAGGTTGAAAGATGATTTGAAAAACGTGGAGAGGCACGTCCTCTCCGAGGGAAGTTTCCTTCCAGAGAAAGTATGTTCCCACTAATTGGTCCCAAGCGTTGGGGACAAGTTGGGTAGGGGCCAGCCCATACAACCTAAGTACGGCTCTAAAGAAAAGATGTAAATGTAGGCGAAGCACAGCTTTTAGAAGGAACTCGCTAATGGCGACGCTGCCTTGCCTCGGAAAGCAAGCTCGCTCATCAAAAGTGGGGGAGATGAGTTCTATGTTATATGGAATATGGTATTTTTCATTAAGGTTAGCTAGGTGGGTCGAATTTACAGATGACGGGATTTTGGCTGCCCCCAAGCTATCTCATTGTTTCTCCTACCTCCTAGATGGCAGTTCACTTTGTATAGCCTAAATAGCTCGGACCAGGTCTGTTGTGCTAGTGATTTCAACCCCCATTTCAGCCACTACTTCGCTAATATCTACGTCTTCCACAACAAAATTTGAAAGTGTCATTGATTTAGATTCTTAAGTTAAAAAAAAAAAAAGACACGAGTTTAAGTGAAGAATATTGAAGGAAAAAACATCAAAGGTTACGAATGCAGGAATAAAGAAGAAAAAACTTGGAGTTTTGAGGAATTTGAATGATGAATGCGTGAAAGACAATGTGATTTTCTGCCATGGATACTTGCCTTTTATAGGCAAAGGCTTTCAATCCCAACCGTTGGATGTTAATTTGGATCATTTGACTCTTCATTTGAAATTTTAATCTGAACTACTCAATATGTCAGCCGTCTTCTACGGTCCAGATCAGAGCGTTTGCCTCACGCGCTCTCATGCGCATGAGCTTCACAAGACGTGCGCACGACAGCCATCATTGCGCATTAAATGTGACGACGGTTGCGTGCATGGGAAGTTGAACTGTTTCATCTGCTTTTTCTTTAAAACGTACAAAAATAGCAAATTATTTGGGCGCAATAATTCAGGACGCCTCGGGTCCCCCAAATATTTTAAAATCTGGCTCTTCATAATAAGCAAGCTGAAGACCTAGCAAAGGTCAGAGCCACTTCTCGTCAACCAGTTCGGATAAGACTTCGGATGTGCAAAGCACTTCAAACGATACAACCTCGAATTTAATTCGCTTCGCTAACACTCCTCAAAATTGTTCCAGATAGAGAAATATCTCGAAGTATGCAACTTCGGACAACAACAGCAGGTAGTTCGCACAAGTCAGGTACATGTGAATTCTAACTATGACATAAATGTTTATACTTAGACTATTGTGATATGGTAAAAACCACTCCCAATATATCCATACATAACATAAATAATCATGCCTAAACTTGGAGAACTATTATTACGCCTCTTCTTCAAGGCTCAAGTCAAAGTGCTACGCAGCAAATCACGTGGGCAGAGAAGTTAACAAAGACCCAATGGTCAAAAGTGAAGAAACCATATGAATTATTGAAACTCTTAAGTCGAAGCACTGTCTAAACGGCTGAAATGCGTAATTCGATTTGTATAAAAGATGGAAGAAGCCGAAGCTCTTCACGCAAAGGACCTTCATCTAAGGCCCCTAATTCACTTGAAACTCATGAAGCTAAAGTTGTCTCTTACAAGATCATTAGGCAATCTTTAAAAATAATTGATGTAACATTTGTAATAAAGAATGTCAAGTGTACCAGACTATTATATAGGGCGGCTGACTCATCCTCAATGTATTTATTGTATGACAAACAGTGATGTGAAGCGTCGGTCAAGAAGATGAGGCCACGTGGTTCTGATTCAACGGATACCACATCGGTCAAAGCACTATAAATAGGCCCTCCTCGTAACTGAAAAATGATTGGATTCTTGGACTTTAGACTCTTGAACTCTTGATCCTTGATAATGAAAATGTTCTTGCAAAATTCTATATATATCATCTAGTTTTTCTCCATATACATTAGTTGATCTTTTTATGGGTTTACTTTGGTATTCGATCGGTGATTGTTGTTAACGCAATCATCTGTGTTCCACTTGTCGGTGCTTGAACACTTTTGTCTCACGCCGTGAAGCATCTCCCGTGTTCACGTTCATCCCGCTTCTAATCGGCACTCTGATCAAAACGGGCCGAAATTTGCTTGAGCTGGTGTGAGTGGGCCCAACATCTGTTGTCCAAGTAAACGTCACGTTTTTCGGGGTCAACAGTTCTCATTAACAATAAATGGAAATGGAAACGATCCCGATGTTTTGAACATATTATCAATATCCCTTTTCAAAAATGGTCTTAGTAATACATCCAAAATGTCATAAAAATTTAATTCATATTAGCAAATAATCCTATTTAAACAAAATAACATCTATTAACAATAGGCAGGTACATAACCCAGAAAATAAACCACTCAAGCCTTCAATCTACCTTTACTTCAGCCACCTTGTCACCATTTGATGCCTCAGAAATTGTTCCTGCGGAAAATGGCTTTGTAAATTCTTCCTCACTGTGGATGGTTTGTAGGTCTCTGGTTTAAATACTCGATTAATTGCAATGAGCTGCTAGTTCCACGTGGTTCTTCGACTTTTAGCCTTCAAGTTCTTCTATAATCACTCCCATTGAGTTGGAGACTTCATCCAGATTTCATTATTGTTACGGAATAAAATTTCACATCAAATAAAGACTAAAATATAGATAAATTTATAAAAGATTGGAATACTCTCTTAATAAGATTGACATTTTCAAATAGAACCTCAAATCTTTGTATGATATCAGAGCTCATTAAATTCCAACGAACAATTCGATTCGATTAAGAAAAAAAACAAAGAAGAGCACGAGAATTTTAAGATTGATTTGCTCAAACGAACCACTATCTTATGTGAATATGTTAAAGGATAAAATCATATATCGAATAAAGATAAAAATATAGACCAATTTTTGTATTACTTCTCTCAATAAGATTGACCTTTTAAAATGGAACTCTAAGTCTTAATAATTACACATTGAACTTTGTTCATAGTCATGCTTTAATCACACATGAAATATGACGTAGCACATTGACGGAGTTAAAACTGCCAAATAAGCACTATGTGCCTGTCATGTCTCAAAGAGATAATTATTTCATTAGACATTAAACTTGTCCATCGTCAAGCTTTACTCATCGTACTTTGAATTGCTTTTAAATAGTCATTGAAGTTGCACAAGTTACACTCCACCCATTGCTTACGAAGTTACAATCGCCTTCTTTTCGAGTTACAATCTTCCAGGACAGAGCAACCTCCACATGGCTCTTCGAGCTCTTCTTTAATCACTTCCATTGTGTTGGAGACTTCATCCATACATCTATACAACTTTGAGATAAGTAAGAAGACAACAAAATTCAAGGAACTCAGAAATGCAAGACATCAAAATATAGATCGAGTCCAGAGTCATTAAAGTCATTCCGTATCCTCCTTCGCGATCATTCTCCTTAGTGATGAACAGTCAAAAGAATAATACTACTAAGGAAGCTCCCAATTCCCACACTAGTAATCGTATATGAAGTTCCAAGACTTTTCATGCAATTGGGGTGCTTGATACTGGAAAAACTCGATATTGGCCCCTTCTGAATATGCATCAGCCACTCCATTAAGTTTAAATTGGGGTTGGGGAAGCAATATTTAACAAGTATAGATTGGTGAAGCAAAATAAATATTTAATAGGTCAAAATCCTTGTTCAATTTGATTTCTAAAAAGAGTTTTAGAAGAAAAAGGAAACAATTTAATTTTTCATTTGGAGTCTTTTTCTTGTGAATTTTAATCATTCATCTTCTAATCCTCACAATTAAGTCATCCTCATCTCAAAATAATTAATAATTGATCCGATGCAAGTTTTGAGAGTTTGTAATTTAGTACCTCCAAACTTTCCAAATGTTAAATATACCCCCTCAAAACTTGTGATTTTTTATTGAATGCTCAATTAATACTTTTAATTGATCAATTGCAATTCGATTAATCTTCAATTGCTTTGAATTAACTCCAATTAAGCTCCAAATAACCTTTTCACAATCAAAGTTAGAATTTTTCTTAAAATTAACATAATTTACACAAATTAAGAATATAATTGCTAAATTAGCATATAATTATATAAGAATAAAAACCTGAAAAATGCACTTATTGAATACTCTCAAAATTAAACTTGTTCGTCACGAGCAAAACTATATATTGAACACAAGCAAACAAACAAGTGCATTGGATAAATTTACCAAACTTGCACTAAGTATTGAAATAGTTTGATAATTAATAAAAAGTTCATAAGTAGTGCAACTAACATTAATTCTTTACATATTCTATGTGTGATTGATATTTATGTGTATAGTCAATCTAATTATCATGAATTTTTAAGTTGATTACTTCCCAACCTTAATAATTAAATATTTCATTTCTTTCCCGTGTGATGCACGTTCCAAACTTCTTTTTAAATCACATACCTGGGATGTATATTCTAAGATTAATTACAAAACACTCTTTCCTTTCCCACTCATATTTGGTTAGAATTCACCAATGAAAGTCATTACCTCTGTACGTGTTGATTTTCCATATGTTTGAATATCTCAACTTTCAAGCTTCAATTAGGATAAAAACCCTTGCTAGAAGTCACAACTTCCAAGGTTTAGCAGGACAGAAACAATGCTTATAATTATTTTACTACTGTCTCAACACACTTTTGTGTGTTTTTCTTTTCTTTTATTTTTCTCTGTGTTCATTTTTCTATTTTTGTGATCTTCTTTGATTTTTGAAAGTAGTTTTCACTCTACATTGTATGCAGCATTCTTCTCCAACATATCATCTCTTAAACATTGGTGGTGAATATGGTCAAATTACTCAAGACTAGGTTCACACAACAATGTATGTAACTTTTTTTTACGCGTCACGACTAGTGCAATGTATTTTATTTTATTTTTATTTATTTTGGGATAAGTAACTGGAATCAAACCCCTAATTTAAGGTTACCACCTAGGTTCCACTTGTTAGCCTAAAATAGTCCACAATATTTTCAACAAGTACGGATTCAAAACATATCTAAATAGCTCGTAACACCAAATCAACCACTCCAAGCTATTACTTTTACTTAACCCATGAATAATCTTTTAGCTTTGAACCAAATTTCTCCTTTTTTTTAACCACTATCAGTATTTGCATTTTAGTTAAAGAATAAAGAAAGAAAAAATATGATTTTCTTTTTAAGTAGTACTAGAGAGAAGCATGTGCCTTGTAGTTGACTACGTAATAACATAAGTATTAAAAAAAATATTTATATCAAATATTAGTTACATAAAATTTTAAGTCCACAATATTTTCAACAAGTACAGAATCAAAACATATCTAAATAGCTCCTAACACCAAATCAACCACTCCAAGCTATTACTTTTACTTAACCCATGAATAATCTTTTAGCTTTGAACCAAATTTCTCCAATTTTTTAAACCACTATCAGTATTTGCATTTTAGTTAAAGAATACAGAAAGAAAAAATATGATTTTCTTTTAAGTAGTATATGTTATTCCGCAATTAAATCTGTTTCTCTGATCAGTTCAAATGTAGGGGATATTCTATAATTTTTGTTTTTACAGTCGAGAGAATTCTGGCAGTCTTCACAATCATCACATAGAGAGCATTTAGATTGTGGCAATGGAACTCCTTCCATTTTGATCGAGTTCGAGGTCGGACCAAGGAGTATCAATAAAGGCAAGGCACCAATCAAGTTATTATGGGATTTCTTCAACTTCAAGAAAGTTTCGACAACCTTAGATCAATTAGAAGCTTGTTAGGTAATGGTTTATAATTACGACATCCTAGCTGCCAGAAAAAAGAAATACCATGGGATACCTGAGATCATCTTTTGATTGCTTTGTACATTCTTTCTCATTGTAGATTCTTTGGCCCTTCCAGTTTTTCTTTAAGCACTTCCATTGAGTTGGAGACTTCATCCTTGTATCGGTACAACTTCATGACAATTAAGAATATGATAATATTCAAGAAACTAAGCACTGCAAGAAATGCAAAATATAGATCAAGTCGAGAGGCATTAAGGTTATTCTGTATCCATCCTTTGTGACCATTCTCTTTAGTGATGTGAGAAACAGTCGAAAGAATAAAACTGCTGAGGAAGTTCCCAATTCCCACACTAGTCATCGAATATGAAGTTCCAAGACTTTTCATGCTCTCTGGTGCTTGATCGTAGAAAAACTCAATCTTGGCCACTTCTGAATAAGCATCAGCCACCCCCGTAAGTATAAACTGGGGAAGTAAAATAAATATGGTCAATGGAACTTGTCCTCCACTTTCAACTAGGTCATGTTCTCGGGCTACACTGAGCCGGTGCTTTTCAGTCACCGAGGCTATTACCATAATGACAATATGAAGTGTAAAACCTATCCCGAGTCTCTGAAGGAGAGTGATGCCTCTCGGATTTTTAGTCCACTTCCGTACAATCTTTACAAAAACGCGATCGTAAAGTATGACGCAAACGAGCATGGTTATTGTGACAAATGCACCTAAACTGGCAGGAGGAAGTTTGATATGCCCCATGCTTTTGTCTAGGGTGGAGCCTTGCTTGATGAACAGTGTGTTGCTTTGAGCAACCATAACACTCGGAAGGAATGTGGTAATTAATATCGGTAGCATTCGCAGCATTTGTTTCGTTTCCTCAACTTCAGTGACTGAGCATAGCATCCATGGACTCTTTGAGTTGATTTGTACACAAGCTTTGTTTAGAAACCTGCATCAAATTTGCACACATTATTTCATTTACTCATGATAATTAACATAACTTCATAACAAATGAAATTATATACAGTACAGACCTTAAGGTAGGTGTGGGTTCAAGTTTGAATTTTCCAATCTTGGTGTACTCTTCCACATCAAATTCATAAAATTCTTTTGGGTCTTCAGGGATGGATACCTTCCATTTCCTGATGGATGCCACTATAACACGGGCCATTCTCGTAAATGGGCTCCCATTGGGCTTCTTATGCCGGTAGAAGGGGGTTCCGACCAAGAAAATCGAAATAGCTATCGCAAGCCCAACAGTTGGAATACCATATCCCAGGGCCCAACCGACATTATCCTGAATGTAAACAAGAACAGTGTTGCCAAAAAGGATCCCAAAGAATATGCTAAACATCCACCAATTGAAGAAGGAGAGTTTTTGGGATTTCTCCTTTGGGTCGAAATCATCGAATTGATCCGCTCCGATGGTCGAGATATTGGGCTTTGTTCCACCTGTCCCAATAGCTAAAGTGTAGAGAGCAGTATAGAAAACTGCCAATTCTAGTGTTGTAGCTTTTGGACAATCAGTTACATTGATGTCATTGCACGGAGGAGGTCTTAGTCCAGGTACTGAAACTGCTATTGTTAATAGACACATACCCTGCAACAAAGTTCTTTTATATATCTTTAAATTTGTGCTGATAAAAAGGGATAATTGCTCTTGTAATTTTCATTTGGATTCAACTAATAAAAGAATATGTAAATGGATTCAAAACACTTTATGCACAACATGAAGGAGTAAGAACTATAGATTGAGAAAATCAAACTAGCTATATGAGAAAGTCAAATAGTATAGAAGAGGACAAAGTTCTACTGTAATTCTATTTCTGTCAAATATTTAGAAACAAAAATAATTTTCAAGAAGTGCACATAAGAACATCTATTTCGAATTAGTTGAACTAATTAGGAGGCATACCATGAAGTATATTGCACAAGCAATCAGAAACGTCCAATAACGGCCAAGATGAGCATCAGCAACATATGCACCCAATATAGGAGTCATCCAAATAGCACCAATCCAGTATGTGACGTTATTCGAGGCTGCGACTGTGCCTTGATGCAGTTTACGTGTTAAGTATAGTACCAGATTTGCCGATATACCACAATAGGCCATTCTTTCGAAAATCTCATACACTGTACCGTAGTAGAATCACATGCACTTGAGTTATTAATAGGGTCTTCATGTATTCGTATTATGTCAAAAGTTCGCAAAATTACAAGGTATCTTGTACATAAAACACTAACGATCACTAATTTTCAATAAAGTTTCATTTATGTCACTCATCTCATTTTTTTCAATATGATGGCTAAAGTTAGAATTAAATTTCAATTAAATGGTTAGTATTTTGAAAGTGCCTTAAATAGTATTTCAGTTTTAACATTTTATTTGATTGAATCATTTTTTCCTCTTGTTTCAGGTATCTCTAACGTATGAACTACCAGTGTTGATTGTTGGTGACAATAGTCAGAAGGAAAAAAGTACGCAGAAAATTCCATAAAAAAAAAGTAATTGGTATATGAACGAAGAAGAAATGAACATAAAAGATTCACTTATAAGTTTACTTAAAGGCATGTTTGGCCAAGCTTTTAAAAAGTATTTCTCCCCAGACATTTTGGACATGGCTTAGCTTAAAAAGTACGAGTACACAAGTTTCGACCTGTCAATGAGCAAAGAAATACCTTTCAACTCAAAAGTAAAAAAAAAAAAAAAAAGAAAGAACGCTTTTCGTAGAATCTTGGTCAGCTTATTCTATAGCACTTTCGGAAAATTTTTGACCTGTCAATAAGCAAAGAAATACCTTTCAACTCAAAAGTTAGAAAAAAAAAAAAAAAAAAAAAAAAAAAAAAGAGGGGAACAGACAGTAAATCCTTTAAATTTGTTTATTGTCTAAATTATGAGCCTTCCAAATATGTAAATGGTCTCCAAAACAAAGTGCCCGGACGGTCGAAAGAGCAGGTCCTTGGTCCCAAATACAATGTACCTTGGACGGTCGAAGGAGCCGGTCCTTGGTCCCAAACACANTAGAATCTTGGTCAGCTTATTCTATAGCACTTCTGGAAAATTATCAGCTGCCACTTTTGTTTTATTTGTAGCCAGGCCAAACAGGCCTTAGCGTGAGTGTTTCAAAGCAAAAAGACATTTATTTTTTTATTTTTGGAAAAAGAAATCGATTCTGTCAGATTAACCAAACATGTTTGAACTCTCTAGCACAAACACACACTTTTACACACAAACCAGCCATTGATCCAATTCTAGTAAAAAGCATGAAAAATACAGTATTTTTAAATTTTTTATGTATGTTTGTTATTGGGTAAGCAGTTCTATACAAAATCCGACCGTATAGAACGACAATAAAGCTTCTGCTTTTCTTGATAGTGTCTGTATAATCCATCTTATCCAACAAAGAATTGGGAAGAATTAAGAAGGAGAGGCAAGTACCAACAATGAAGGAACAGGCAGTCCATCCGCCTCTCTTAGATCTAAGTACTCGGTTCCCTTTAAGATCCACGGTTCCATCCTCTGTGTATTCACTCCGCCCATCTTCGGCCCCCGCAGTGGCTGTGACGGTGGCGCTGGGGGCCATGCTTGCAGCCTGACTTTCGGTGGGACAAACAAGAAGTAAAAATAAAAAGTAGTTTCAGTGCAAAATACTGTTCATTTGCGCGTGTAGGCAATAAATGTTCTCTATATATAAGGCACGCCGCACGACGCATATGAATTATTAGGTGCTTCATATAAACTTTTATCAACTTTTTTGAGTGTTCAAAACTTTAGTGCTACCTCTCTCACTGTTAAAAGAAAAATAAAGTAATAAATAGTATTTTTGAAAAATATGTGATTAAAATTTTAATGGTAGATAAATATGAACTTAATTTTAATTATTCATTTAGTGTGTTCGAGTTACATTATTTTGAAAATATGTTTTTTGAAATAATAGATTGATGAAAAATGTGTGGTAGAAAAAAAATGAAAAGTTATTGATATGATGAAAAAATATTATTTTATTAAAGAATGTGTGATTGAAAATGAGTAGAAGAATGAAACTAAAAAATTGCGTAGCTCAAATAGGAGCATAATATATATATTAAATTTTTGATGACACGTTACATTAACTTTTTATCAAAATTTATTGAAAATTTTATAAAAAATTTTGTTAAGTTCGTCTGTCTATATATTTGGGGTTAATTACCCAAGGGTAACTGAACTTTACACAGCTCTACAATTAGGTACCAATTAAGTGGAGATCATTAATTTGGGACGGTTTTTAATTTGCCTAACTACATATTGAGGTATAGTGGTGGTCCCATTCGGTTTGATTTTGAAGAGAATTAAATAAAATTAAAGAATTAATAAAATCTTATAAGTTGAACTATTTGTTCCAAATGTAATTATGGAATCGATCCAAATTGAATCATTTTGTTCCGATTTGGTACTGTTCAATTTGATAAATAAACCATAAAAGATAAAGTGTTTAAATGAACTATTTTTCACGAGAAAGGAGCACAAAAATTTTAGACCCATTTATATAAAATCATATTGACATATTCATAGCTAGATAATTTATAAACAATTGTGCAAATGCAAATCGATCTAACATCAAATAATCGAAGCAAACCCTAATCGCTCATGTATCTAGTTTAACTTATAATTTTTTCCATCCTAGAATCGAAGAATTCCTAGTTTTGTAATAAATTGTGTAATAACAGGTCTTGATTGTTTTAATTAAAAAATATTTAAATGTAATATACTAAGATAAATTCCTTATTAGTCTTTTTTAATCTCAATATAATTTATCTCACTACACAAATTATCAATATTAAAGAAAATTCATGACTCATATTGATAAGTGTATTTTGCATACTTAGTAGAGTTTCTAAACTTGATAAATTATGACTAAATGGGCATATATTTACCTAATTCGGTGTAAATGTGTTGATTGTGGAGAAATCCTCGACTTTGATACAATCGACATGATGAAAGACGATTTTAATTCAATTAGAATTGATTAAGAACAATTGAAGACCATCACTGTTGCATGAAATCAATATGAAGCATTAAGATATCAATCACGAGATATTCACAAGTTTCAGGAGCTAAATTCAATATTTGAAAAGTTCGAGGGTTGAATTATAAATTTTAGAAAATTGCATCAGATCAATTTCAAATGATTGTGGAGGATGAGGATAAGATCCAACATGCAAAAAGAAGACTTGAGCTGAACAAAATGAGAAAAGTTGTGGACCAACTTGAATGAGATGCAAAGTTTGTTCGTTGTGATGTCAAGGAAGCCCTTGTTTAATAGTAAGAAAAATTCCACCAGTAAGTCCCAAATATGTAATGTGCGATCGCAATGATTTTCTCCATGCGATTGCATAGGCTTACTCGACAGGCCCGATTTTATTTCCTATTAGATTCAACATCTAGTTGAAAAGAAATTATGTCACATTTTGCCCTAATCTTGAAGGTTACAGTATATATTTTCATGATTCATTCAAGGAGGAGGCTTTTGGGATACCATAGACATTCCTTACAAAGGGGAAAGCCTAGGAGAAGTCATTCGATACATAATATATATTTCTTACAAGTTTAATATGAAACACATTCATACATAATTTTCGTACATTAATTACTTGGAGTTTGAAGAAGAAGATTGATGAAGGAATATTGGATTCAAGATTGTTTTCCATATTTGTTTCCATACTTTAATTCTTGTTGATTTTGTATCAATTCTTATAATCATATGATACTTGATATTAAGATGGAAGAATATAGCGGGGTTCGAGGTCCTATCGTTATAAATTAATTGAGCATTCAGTAATCCTTCCCGATTAATTAGAATAGTTATAAATTAAATTAGAAAATATAATCAACCTCAACATAATTGTGTTATTCATTAAAGTTAGATATAGTAAAAAAAAACTAATTAAGTTCCTATTTGGCGAGGAATAAAATCATATGTTTAGTAGATTTTGATAAAAGTTAATAAATGTGTAGTTGAAAAGTTGTGTGTCTTATAAAATGCGTGGTTAAAATTAATTATTGAATTTGATTTTAATAAAAATTTAGATTTTAATTTCTACCAAATAATGATTAAATATTTAGAACCTATTTGAACCCCATTCTTTTTTTTTACAAAAAATAAATTTTGAAATAGTGTTTTAATGGAGAAAATGTGGTTAATAAAAAAAAATTGGGTGCGTGTAATAATATTTTATTGAAAAATATATAATTAAAAATAAGAGAAAAATATTTTTTAAAAATAATAAGGACAAAACAAGAAGTTAATCATTTTGAAATGGATTTTGAACACATATCCACTTTATTAATGGTCCACTTACCAAGATTGTTTGGACATTTGTGCGATTCTATATAATAGATCAGATTAATGGGACTAAATTCCCAGAATAATTGTGGTCCATTGACTTCTCTAATTGTTAAATAATTACCGGCCTGGATTATTTAAGGTAAACATTTTCATTGTATGATGATCATGAAAATGAAATTGCTCTCAATGTAATTTATTTCTTGGATTTTTGAAATAATCTTTTACAAGGTTATGATATGGAGTTTTCAAAGGTTATGTGAGATGAAGGTAACTTGTTTCGAAAATTTGTGTCAACAATGTTCAATAAATAAACTAAATATACGGCTCAATCAACAAATAAGCTAAATACACACCTCAATGACCAAGTGTTAGTTGGAAAAAGTTGTTAGAAAATTGTGATTAAAATTAATAATTAATTTCGATTATTATTAATTTTTTAATTATACGTTTTGTTTATTTATCAAAATCTACTAAATATTTTATAAATACATTTGTCAAACAATTCCTAAATTCTTTATTTATTTTGATAATAAATGATTTACAGTGTTTCAATATTTAAAAATGATGCCTAATTAATAGTCCATATATAATCAAATTTCACAATCTAATAGTTGAAAGGTGAAAACTGATTTGACACCACCATTTTTTTTTAATTTTATTTAAACCTATTTGACTAAACTATCATTCGTTTTCAATGCATAAAAATAATCCTTCAATAATTTTAGAGAAAAATGCATTATTTATCCCTAATCATTTTGTAGCAACTTCATCCCTAATCTATATTTCTTGACAACACAATGGCAACATTCGAATTTTCGGAGCGGGACTAGAACTCGCCTTTCGTCTTATGTAATTCCTAGATTGCTAAGTTTGATTCATAGATCAGAAAATAGAAAATCCAGGAGACTATAAGATTGTAAAATTCACCGAAATTTACCCCTATAGTTCCTAGATTGCTAACTTTGTAATTTTCTTTTTATATAATAAAAAAGTTGGGGAATTCAAGTCGTCCATGAAGTTAGGATTAATAGCCTGAAAACTATTCATAGCAACTATATTCTTAAAAATCATTACAATTCAACTATTAGTAATTGTATGACAAACTTTAAGGGACAAATTGTCTCTAAAATCAAAGGAATAGGTTATAATAATCTTTACGTTATCTTATTAACTAAGATTCACATTTGAATGCTCATCTTCAAGCACAGTCATTTCTTGCCTTTTATGTTCCGCTCTATTTGGTATAGATAAAAATCACTTTTTTCGGTAGATTTTGATAAAATTTGATTGAATGCATGGATAAAAAATCGTTGATCTCATAAAATGTATGATTAAAATTAATTATTAATATTAACTTAAATTTTAATAAGATTTTTTAATGATACCAAACATGGACTTAATATTCTTGTATTGCATAGCATATAGGAAATGAAAAATGAAACTTGCTCTCTTTTAACTTTCTATACATTAAAGCATACAATCTTTTCGACCGAGTCTTGGTTGAGGCAGGAAAAGATGATAAGATTTGTTAGAATAAGTATTTTCTTTCTTTGGATAAATTCTTTGCTTTGGAGATTTTCTTGAAGAAAAAAGAAGTGATTAATATTCCAATAAAATTACTTCTGCATAATCCACAGCCACAAAAAGTGCATGAAAAGTATCTCATTCCATTTGCATGTTGTCCCAACAAAACAGTCTTGGCAACATGTTTAATTGGGTAATATAAAATATTATAATTGATAAGTGTTGTCACAAATTTAGCTCCTGTTTGTTTGACATTATTTTTACATAAAAATGAGTTTTTTTGACCCTTTTTTTTTAAATTTATGGGAGATATTGGTAAAAAATGGTGGCTAATCTGTTTCCAACGATAAGATTTCTACTTAAAATGTCAAACCAATCGGAGCTTAATGTCTAATTCAAGCATTATATCATTGATCTCTAACTTATTTGATTGGAGGAGCTTCACTTCCAATTTATTACCTTTGTGAAATCTAGTCTTGAATGGCGGATTTTGTTCAAATATTTTTTCTTATACCGAGAAATTTTTATATCATTGTTTTGGAGAAAAAAAAAAGGACAACGAAACAAAAGAAACCAAAAAGAGGAACACACCACCACAAACTCCAATCTAAACCCGATCGTCAGCAAAACCCTCAATGTCGGCAATAGTGTCTTTTCTAGCAGTAGATCGAGAGAAACTGAGCCGTAGGTAGATTGGCATGCTTGTCGGGAAAGATGAAGATCTTTGTGATATTCCCTTGATCGATTTGATGTGTAAGATCATAAAAATTAATGCAAGGTCTTAAATATAGATATATCTCGGTGATTATATTGTTGGAATTAGTAACTAGACTCTCGTTTGGTGGCTATTTTTTTGAAAAAAATATTGTTTTGAATAATGAATTATTCAAGAATGTGTGGTTAAAAGTAAGAATTTTTTTTTTTTTAGTTTACGTGAAAAATATTTTATTAAGTGAATGTGAAGTTAAAAATGAATATGTAAATATTTTTTTTTAAAAGAATAAAAGCCAAAGAAGTTAAATGTGAGTGGAATATCAAACTATATATATGCGAGGTTGCCATTATATTCATCTAGATACAACCATGCTAGTTGTAAGGAGGTGGTTTTGTTGACAATCACTCACATATGGAGTGAGTGAATGGGTAAATATTTTTTTTTTAAAACACAATAAAACTCATCATTGTGAAAGATTGTCAACTATTTCGGTCAACCACTCCTGTACAAATAGATTTGTTGATCTAGATAATGAATATCCATTCATGGGACAATTGGTGATGATTAGTGGTCAAAGATGTGATCATGATTGTATCAACTCATGTGACTTTTCAGTACAATTCAAATTACCATTAGCAATTCTTAGGCGTCTTTATCTCGTTTCATTATTTTTAAAATATATATATTTTTTATTATTTTTAATCACATTTTGTTCAATAAAATAATATTACGTACAAATTCAAATTTTTATTTTTATTTTTTAACTGTACATTTCTCACCAAAACACTATTCCAAAATGCATTTTCATCAAAAAAATAGAGTTCAAACAGACTCTGAATATGATCCAACATATACATCTCAAAAAGTGGTAATTCAATCAATATATATACTCAACAACTTAGACCCCACTTCGAGCATTTGCCGTAGATTTTATAAAATGTTAAGTTTTCAAAACTTTAACCCATATTTAAAGACTCAAAATAAATCCTAATTAAATCAAAATCCTAATTATGTAGACAAATTCGAATGAAACTAAAAAAAAAAATGTTAAAATGACGAAAATAACCTTAAATTAACTCAAAATAGAAAAAAAGTTAAAAAGACCCCTAAACGACATATGCAAATTTTTTTTTTAAAAAAAAATCAATAAAATTGTTTTTCCTATATCATTTTTATTCTCTCTCTTTTCTAATTGATTTTAGATATTCTCATCTAATTGAATCTTATCAACAAAGTTAAAAGAAAAATCGATGAATTCTCCTTTGCAAAAGTAAGATACTCTACCCAATAGAAACGATTCTTGTATTATTAGATTGCTTTATTTACTTTGGGACCTTGGAATTCATCATTCCCAACCAGCATACCTTACATCGTGACAACAAATTTGTTATTGCCAACTCAATTTTCCACTAACCAACATGTTTTGTTCCGTCTTAGCAAATATCTATATAAATTCTCTTTCATTGACCAACTTTCAAGATGGATTTTGGAATTTTCACACGTTATCTTAGGTCCAAATATTCGCTTTCTCTGATTATTGTATCGTTACTTTTTTATTTTATTTCCATATTATGTACTCGTGATTCTCGTACGAGGATTATATATTTCACAATTCACAACACTATTATTATTTCGTTTCATTTTTTCATGCCATATACTTTTTCGAAGAAATGTTCAATTATTTATTTAAAAATGTAACATGGACCCACATTTTTTTTGCAAGATTAAGATTAATAATGCTTTCTAGCATCATTGTCGCAAATCTTGTACCATTATACCCAAAATATTAGGCCATATATCTACCGGAGATGGAATTAGTGAATATTGTCGGTCTTTGATAAAATAAAATAAAATATGGGTACGGTATAAAATATCATGAAATTCAAGGAAAAACAAACACTAAACCTTGTCTTCATGATTAATTTGGATGGTTATTTTTTAAATTCATTGTATGAACTTCATAAAAACATGAATAATTGTGCCGAAATTATCTTTATTAACTAAAGTTGAAAAATGTGCATCATTCATAATTAGATACATGAATAGACGTCGATAAACATCAACAAAAATTTTTATCGCTAATTTACCAACGGTCAATGAATCATGTAGGTATTAGCAGCACCACATTCAGTGTTGGATTTACTCACGGAGAATTTTCGTCGATAAAACTCATTACTAACGGAATTCAAGACATTAGCAATGGAATTTCTCGTTTTTGAAGCCGCATTTTTTTTTGTAGGGCCAACACCCCCACCTCTACCCCCATAAACCATACTTTTCATTCTTTATTTAACAGACGAGGGCTTGCTTGTAAAAATTGCCGTAAATGCTCATATACCCATCGTCTTGATTTCTTCAACTAACAGGTCAATCACCAAAGATTTGACTTCATGTTGCATCTTTCGCTCCAAAAGAGGTAAAAAAAAATTCATTATTGTTAGTGTAGTTACAGTGCACATATCCATATACCTCGCAACATCCCCAATCCAAAAACCCTAATATTCTCTCTCTAGTCAATAGGTGATGGTAGACCTATGAAAGTTGCAACTGGGGCATGAAAATACATGTCGCCATTGTTGATCAAAATATCATCCAAATGATCTTTAATATTGGTGCAAAGCAAGTTCAGTTTGATCAACCACGAGGTTACTCAAACAATCGAAGCTCAAACCTGAATACTAATGTTGCCTCTTGTTTCATAGCCCACACAAAACTCAAATCCACAAAGTATTATTCTACAAAAGGAAGGTGACAATAGTTGCAACTCACAGGAAGAAGAAGAAGAAGACAACAAGCGAAGCTCATAAAGAACAAGAAAAAACGACTGCCTCTTTTTCTCACAAATCGCACACACTAAAGCCACACTTAGGTCACGATTCTTCCACAAAGGAGGGACAATCCATATGTAGTTCAGGGCAAGAATTATGGCAACAACAAATGTACCAAACAAGGCACAAACAGGACATCATGAGTAAATAGGTTGAGCTAATTTTGAGTCCTAGCATTAATATCCTATTTCAATTCTCGGTAGAAGCCTATGAAATTAAACCTTAAACGACACAAACATCATAGCTTAGGACTGATTGGGTATCAACCAACCCCTCCCCGCGCCCCCAACAAATCTTTATTTTGATACCCAATAAACCTGTAATCAAAGAACACAAAGTTAATACTTGCTTAATCAAGGTATCAAATAAAATTGGAAATCATATATAGATGTTACCAGTGTCTTGGACCAGAAACACATATCATACCTACTACACGTATGTACCAAGGTTTAATTTCAAACTCCAATACAATCAAATAGACATATGGATCAATCAAGAGCACATAATAACACGTAATTACACACATGCGATAAAAATATACCATATGATAATATACTTATTTTTTCAACATGTTTAACACATAAGAGAACAATAATTGAAACCAAGTTAATCAAATAAGTGGTCTATATATGAAACCAATGCATAAATAACCAATAATTGAAACCAAGTTAATCAAATAAATGGTCTATATATGTAACCAATGCATAAATAACCCCAAGAAAAGATCTTATAACAATTTTCCTGTTCTATTCCACGTAGCTCGTATTAGAGAACACATCTCTTCTCTCATTGTCAACAATGCTCACTAGATTTGTCACTTTTCATGCATAAATGGTAAACCACTAGAGATCTTGAGTCGGTGGGAAGTTCCTCTATCACTATCTCACATATCTCGAACTAGGTAAATAATGAGTCTACACCTAATAACGGTGGATATGAGTATCACTCTCTCATTTCACCGGATTGAGATTCTAACAGATAGAGGATTTCAAAACATTTAACCATCCCACCTCTCGTGATCTAAATGTCAATCTTACACATCATCTATACATGTCACCAATGCACCCTCAAGCATCTATTTTCCATATTACTAGTTGGTCTACTTACTGCTAATGTACCTACTAAGGCGAGAACACACCCAGAGTCAAAACCTCACAATAACAATCCCAACTACTATGCATGTATATTACTCTTAAATTTATGAAAATATACACACCAAACATACGGAAATGTAACATAAATATTGCACTAGAATCAAGCAATCATTTATGCAAATGAGGTTTCACACACATATGCAAATGCAATAATAGCCACAAGAGAGTGTATTATCAATAAACCTTACTCAGGTCGTAACTAAACCAAATTGTAACGTTCGCCTCACCTCTAACCTTTTCTTCCATTTATTTTTCTTTTTTATGACAGTCTATTATAAAGTGTCTAGATCAACTGTAACTATAACATCATTTATCATTTGCTCTTAACTTAGACATATCCCAACTTCTATTCTTCTTTTTACCACCCTCATCACTTGAGTCACCACTCTCTTGATTTTCTCGATTTTCACCATACTAAGCTTGAGGTGTACCTCTCATCATGCGAACCTCACCTCTACTTCTCACAACTCCATATCCTTCGTAAAGAGTCTACAACCTCAAAATCTTGATCAGAGGTGTAGTTAGCTCTCTAACTATACAGATCTACAAAGTTCTCAATTTACTCATCAACTGGCATTCTATAGGCAACATCAGCAGTGGCCCCAACAGCCTCCCTCTGGCTATCGAGGCAATTCACAAAAATTTACGTCCACTGGGTGAGGCTTCCAAACACAACAATCCAGGGACCATAGCCAAAGATACTCAAACAACCCAACTCCTTCAACTCAACAACAACATTCTCCACCGCCAAGACAATATCGCGTGACTCCTGTCGAGAGAGCTTTGCACCCTGAAGAACAATGTCAATACCATGGAACAATGGATCACATTGCCAAAATTTACTAGTGGTTGCCTAAGAAGCCTACTCAATACGATGAAATACCATAAGCAATTGTAGCACTCACACTAGACAACACCATCACAGAAACTGAATGGACCTCGAGCATGGGAGCTTCCAATCACATGACAGATAAGCCAAGTATGTTAACCAACATCCGTGAATATTGTGGTATTGATTTTGTTCTTATTGGTGATGTATCATCTCTACCTATTCTCGGTATTGGTGATTCTTGCATTAAATAGAATGATACTACCTTACCTCTTTGTAATATCATTCTTGTTCGTAACTTAACAAATACTATAATCTTTGTAAGTCAGATCACTGCCCAATTTCCTGTCAACTGTTAATTCTCTAATATTGATTTTTGTGTTACGGAATGGGAAACATGACAACCGTTAATAATAGAGAAGCGCAAGGGTGGCCTCCATGTTCTTTCCTCTTTACCGGAGCTATATTTCTCCCATCGTTTCAAATCAGGCTTAGAAGAAGTTTGGCTCCAACGCATAGGACATCATCAATTTCCAACTTTACAAGTATTGAAAAATAAGGGTTTGATTGATGTCATAAGAATTATGAAATCTTAGCAGCTTAGTAAACTACTTTTTCTAGTTCTGAAAATTCGAGTTCTAATATTTTTGAAAAAAATACATTGTGACTTGTGGGGACTTGTTCCTATTTTGTCTATTGGAAAGTTAAGATATTATGCATGTTTCGTAAGTGATTTCTCTAAATATAGTTGAATCCCTCCATTAAAACATAAATATGATTTTTTTATTGCTTATATCTCTTTTGAGAAATATGTTACCGGGCAATTCAATAAACAAAATAAAAATTTCCACTCTAATGGAAGAGTTGAGTACGTCAATTCGAAATTGTCATCTCATTTTCTATCAATAGGAACCATTAAATCAGGTATCTTTCCCATACACCATCTCGTACAACTCCTGAAGATACAACTTCAACTTTACATGTTTCCATCCCTGCTAGCACAGAGCTTGCGCTTGAACAATCTCAATCGGCTTTATGGATTGAACCTGAGCTTCATTCACAACTTGAGTATGAGCTTCCATAAGAACTAACCGATGAACCTGAGTACCTCGAGCTCCAACCTCCAACTCCATGGTTACTCGGTCTCAACTTATAGTTGTTATACCCAACCTAAAGCATACCTTGATTGCCACATCCTCAGTCGATATCCCTCATGAGCCTATAGTGTTCAAGAAACCTTAGCTCATCCTAGATGGAAAGCTACCTGGACGAAGTACTTACAACTTTACATCAAAACCAGACCTTGCAACTTGTTTCTCGCACCCCTGATACACATGTCGTTGGCTCTAAGTAGGTTCTCAAACAGAAACTCAAATCTGATGACCATTTAGATCGTCTCAATGTGAGTCATAATATTCGATCTAAACATATTTTTCAACCTAATCAACACATTTAAATCGATTAAGTGGAAGCATAAAAAGGGAACGTACTTCCGGCCATTGTTGTTTCTGGTTTCGATTTCGAAAGGGC
>CAIGRN010023941.1:0-12242 GCA_903798345.1 Fraxinus anomala
ACTTTGATCAACGAAAACTTAAGGCCGTTCTCTTTGCATTTCAGTTTTGTGTTTTGACTTTTGAATTCATTTTGGGTTTTGTATTTTGAGTGTTCATTTTGAGATGGTTGAAAATGTGTTCTTTTTTACATTTTGAAAAATGACGCGTTTTGAAAATTTTGACTTGATTATAACTTAAAACACCCAAAATGACAAATTTGTCGTTTTGAGTTTTTTTTTTTTTTTTTGGGTAAATTTTTAACTTGTTTTAAAAAACGCGTTTTCGAAAATAGGAAAAAAAACGTGTTTCCACTGTTTTGAAAAATCGAAAATAGAAAACGACTTGAAAATGGTAAAGAGAACATGCCCTAAGGTTTCTCGTACAGTCCTTCCATTGCCCAAATCAGTATATGAACCGGACCTTACCGGGGCTGGTCATACAATGATGGACTATGGCACACAGTTTAGTTTCTTGCTCGGGTGGGTTTACACTGCACTGAAAAAGGAATTTGCGAGGCTATCAAAGGGAATTCTAAGGCCATTGAATGAGCCGAATTTGGTATTTCAAGGGGCAATGGATTTGTGCTATATAATTGAACTTAATAGAACAGTTTTGCCACCATTGCCGACTGTGAATTTGATGTTTAGAGTAGAAATGAGTGTATATTCTGTACAGAGTTGAAGGTGCTAGTAGGAAAAGTGATGGGATACATTGTCTCACTTTTGGGAACTCAGATATGTTGGGTATGGAGGCTTATGTAATTGGTCACCATCACGAGCAAAATACATGGATGGAATTTGATCTTGCAAAATCCAGGGTGGGAATGACTGAGTTTAGGTGTGATATAGCAAGTCAAAAATTAGAGTTGGGATCTTATTTCCTAAGGTTCAAATCGTCATGGAATTTCTTGTAGCACAAAAGACATACCGTGCGACAGTACTAGTGTGCTCCTCTAAATTACTTTTCGCCTAATTTTGGTGAATTCTCAAGATTGAAAAACAATAAAGTTAACGGAAAGTTGAATGCGTTGAAAATAGTTTGTTCATTGATTGATAAAGACATTAGATTACAATGGCTCATACAAGGAGCGAACACTTGAGAAATGTTTGTATATAATAAGTTTTTAAATACCATTATCTCCTATAATAGCTTAAAGAATAAAATTTAAGTGAAGACAATTACAATTGAAAATAATATTTATAAAGTGCGGCCCACGTTGCTTGAGAGCAATCAAGAGGTAAGTGCAAATGTGGACACATTTGAAATATAGTATTGGAAGAGGTAAGTGCAAATGTGGACACATTTGAAATATAGTATTGGATCTGAACTTGTTTTTCTTCAATAATGATATGGTGAAAAAACGTCATAATTGTGAATGTAAAGGCTTCAGCTCGAGATTTAATAGTGCTTAGGAAACACGTTTACTGATGTTTCTTCTGTCGATGATATCAGATTACAGCATGAAATTGTAATAATAAACTTTTTATTTTATTATTATTATTATTATTATTTTTTGTTGTGGTTTGTGGTTTTGTAATGTCAGGCAACCTGTTGGAAAAAGTAGAGCTCAGCAAGCAATTTTTATTTAGTTAATATGACAGACAGAGATTTGTGAGCATTTTGCCAACCTAAAGTACTTGGATTTTGTTGCTGATTTTCTGATTTTTGTAGTATAAATTGGAAAGTTGTTTTTAGTTACTTGTACTAAAAATCAAGGACCCCTAGCTTACTTCGGTAGTCATTTTAACTGCATATTTTATGGGTTCTATAATTTTTTAACTACACATTTCATCAACTTTTATCAAAATCTAGTAAAAATTTGATTTTAATCCCTATTAAACATGGATATAGTCATTCATTTGAAAACTAATAGCTTATTTGATTTTACATCGAGTTTCAGGTGCAGAGAGCTAGAAAATGTTGAAAAAAAAACTACATCTAAAATAAGTATCTACTTTCGAAGAAAAAAAAAATATTTTGGACAAGATTATTTTGAAAACATAATAAACAATAATAACTTTACAATTTGGTATAACGTTTGATATAACGTTTTTATGCTTAAAAATCATATGTCAAAATAATAAAATAATGATTCAAACACTAAAATCTTGAGAAATGACCATTTTGAGAAGACGTGGTTTGAACGAAATTTGGTAGTCAAAGATCAAAGTCAAATACTTTACAATTTGACCATGACTCTTGTCATTATTATGTGAATAAAATGGTTTTATACTAAACTTTCAATGGCTGCGAATTCATAAATTAGTTACACCTTCTTACCAACTTTTTCCAAAATCTGTGTTTTCTTTTTCTCTCCTTTAGACTTTTCTTCCCATCTCAATACAACTACAAAGTTTTAGTTTATTGGCAGTCAAACCTTAAAACAAGGCTGTCGTTATCCAACTTTACGAGTTCAGTACAATTAAAGTCAACAATTAATTTTAATCACATATCTCATCGAAATTCACGATTTTTCAATAACATATTTTACCAACTTTATGAGGCCAGTAGGATTAAAATTTTAATTTTAATTTTAATCACGAATTTCATAGAACTCACAACTTTTCAATAACGTATTTTACCAATTTTCATCAAAATTTACTAAAAATATAATTTATTATTTAATTATAGATCAATTTACATGCTAAATGAAAATTGGTGCAAATGATCCCAAATTTTTGTCCATATTGAAAGTTTAGTCTTAAATCTTTCAATCATAGTAATAATTGTTCCAAACCTCTGTGTTTTTGCACAATTAGTCCTTTTAGATAGATTCCGTTCCAAATAACTGTCTATTTTGAAAGTAGAATGCACTTTCTTCTAATAATAAATTTCATATGTAGTCCCAACATTTTTGAAAGTAACACTATGTCCTCAATTAATTTTTCATCTTATTTTGGTCCTTACTAATATATTTTTATGACAAATTTATCATTGATTTTAAATGAACAATATTTAAATAAAATACCAAAAGTAAAAGAAAAAAAGATAACAAATCGTCTCATTCTTCAACTAACCTACCGGAAAACACCACCAATCCCAAACACTAGTTAGACCAAACCCCAACCACCGTCGTTGCGCTGCCACCACCACCACCACCACCACCACCACCAAACCATGTCTCACGGCACCGCCCAATTTCAAGAAACCAAAGAAGATGCTTAATTTCGTATTATTGATCATAATTATTCAAAACTCTTTTCAAAAAACAGTTAAGAAGAGGCTTAATTTCACATTATTACTATAACCAATCAAAACATGCATTCAATCACTCAATGATCTGAACGTTTCAATATTCAAACCAGGCCATTTCCTCATTTTTCTTGGTAAAACCCCAATTCAATTCAATTAGAAACCAAAAAAGGTCTGTAGCCATTGCAGATTATTGAAACCCATAATTAATAATATCTTCAACAAAAAAGAGAAGAAAATGTTAAGCATATTGAAACAGAAACAAGATAGCAAGAAAACAATGGTGGGAGTTGTGAAATTACATAAGGATATGAAGCAAACGTCCATTTCTTTAATTTGTAGATTTTCTTGATCAATCATTGCTTTGACGGAGAAGAGAGAGAGAGAGAGAGAGAGTACCCGGTGACGAGCACGTTTTATAGCTTATTGGACTTTAAAAAAAAAATATTTCAAGCATAATTTAGTGTAAGATTCTTGAATATTTTACTTTTTTTTTTTGTGACCGCGAAATCGGAGGGATTTCTCACCTGATTCATTTTAGGGTTTGTTGGCAAATAAGGGAAAGAAATCCCCTTTGATTAAGGTTGTGGTGGTGGTATGGAGGCGACAATGATGGTGGCGAAAGTAGTGATAGTGATGGTGGTGGGTGGGGGTGCACGAGTGAAGAAGATACTTTTTTACATGATAATGAAGTGTCAAAATGTAAGAGGAGATTATTTGATTGATGAGATTTTGATCCAATTAAGTCTCGTTATGTCACTTGTTGGTAAATTGTTATGTATATGTTGCACAACCTAAGTTTCTAAAAATTTTAATATCTATTTTTTTATATTTATTTACTTTAATTTTGGATCATTTGTAAATAAACTGGTCGAATTCTTTGGTAGGACTACTTATATTAAATTCTCAAAGTTTGGGAACAAAAATGAAACGAAAATTTAGTAAGTTACATGACTGTTACTTTTACCAAAGTTCGGGCTATAGAAGCAATTTATCCTTAAAAGAAAACTAACGGTTCTTTTGACCGGAATCTATCCAAAAGAACCAATTGTATTAAAAATACGAGTTTTGTTACATATACACCGTTACACCCCCGTGTACCCTGCCCCACTTGCCCCCCTCACAATAGGGGGGGCTACAATTATTTTATAAATCATGGGCTCTCCCCTCATGTGAGGGGAACACTCCCGTGTACAAATGAATTAACCCTAAAAACACAAAGGTTTGGGATGTTATTGTTACGATTTAAAGATTTAGAACTAAACTACCAAGATGGGCAAAGGTTTGGACCATTGCATCAAATTTCCTATTATTATCAACATAGTTGGAAATTGAATCCTCCTATATAAACATCTCCAAGAGATTATTTAAAAGTGAAGTATTCTTTATTTTAAAGAGTCAAAACATTAAAATGAAATTTTAACTCTTTATTTTAACTTTTTATAATGGAAAGTGAGTATTACCCTATACAATTTAAGAGCAGAATTCATTTTCCATTTGCATTTTATCAAGATTATATTTAATAGAATTACAAGTTTCAATACTCCACTACCTAAAGTATTTATATTATATTAAATATTTTAACTATCGACATTTAAAAAAATTATATTAATGAAAATAATAAATAAATGTTAAGAAAATTAAAATAAAGAACAAAAATAGAGTGTCTGCTATTCTTTAAATTTATAGATGCTTGAATATTATGACAAAAATACTCTTTAAAGACAAAGTGTATCTCGAAGATGACATTCAGTTTTTGATGACACGTAATCTCAACCTTGGATGAATCGCACAAATACAATTATTCGTTGAAGCACCACATGACTGACTTATAACATTTTAGACAAAAACATATGTGAGAACTCAAGGGTCGCCAAAATGGAAGACTGAAAAATTAAGCCCCTGTTTGGCACACATTAAAGGCCCGTTTGATAGGCCATTATTTTTCATCACATCAATAACTTTTTTTTTTTCAACCACAAATTCTCCATCAATTTACTATTCCAGAATACATT
Source organism: Fraxinus anomala (assembly GCA_903798345.1). NCBI lineage: Eukaryota > Viridiplantae > Streptophyta > Magnoliopsida > Lamiales > Oleaceae > Fraxinus > Fraxinus anomala. The sequence goes on from CAIGRN010023941.1 coordinate 5,188, forward strand.
CTTATAAAATAATGTGGTTCAAACACATCCTAAATATCACAAACTTTAATTTGAAATCAAGAACTTATTTAAACATAGAACCAATATTGAAATTAGATTGATGTTAGAATTGATAGATGCACATGCATCCATAACTTTTTCATATTTTTTAACCACACAATCTTCAAAAGTACCACTTTTCAAGAAATTTATTCTTAAAAAATATACATCAAACATGCTCTAAATGTCAACCCTCAACGGGTCAATAGCTTATTTGAAGATGCAAGAAATTTGTGCGACAACGCACAAAACAACAAAACAATTGATTCTATCAAAGAAGCAAATCTATGTATATATCATAGCAATTGCTAGCTCCTGCATTTTGCATGCATGATAGGGTTTCGAATTTATGAAATATACAAGGAAAAGAATCTAAAATATCTTATCACACATGTTTCAATTTCAACGCTAATAACCCGAGATTTTCGCAAACATGTGACTAGATTGCCATTCATAGCTCATATGTCAAATGCTATCATATATTGCATGTCAACTTTCTGGCCATTGTGTTTGTTCTTTTTTTGCATATGAATGAATAGGCTAAAAATTGAAGAGATAGATCAGTCATTATCAAGCTTGATAGGAGTCACAGCTACATTAAATGGCTAACAGCAAGTATGCAATTAACTAGTGTGCAGTCGTGCTTAAAAGTAAATCAGATTTAAACGCGGAAAAATATGCTCTAACCAGGAATACACAGCTGCAGCCAGAAAACAACTCGAATACGTAAAGACCAACAGACCACTGTGCGTTAAATCCCAGTGAGAAACAGCTAGCCAGGGATTTGTTTTGCCAATTCAACCAATTCACAGCTTATCCAAGTCGTGACAGCTTGGAAAACTCGGATTAAATTTGGATATCAAAAATTAAAATTCAGTTTGCAGTCCTATCAAACCATCCCTCATAGCAACTCTATACAAGCCAACTATAAAAACTAAACAAGTTAGTAATATATTCACAATAAAACCATGATTTCATGGTTTTGACAATCGATACATTAGAATACATGCTCTTCGAATGTATAATGTGGACAATCATTCATATGTGTGCCATAGAATGTTTCACGAGTTCAAAAGATCTGATTTTTGGAAACAAAATAGTCACACCTTCGGCTGTCATATGCCAATCATACGCCAAAGAGTGATCTACTACAAACATGAAACTCAAAACTCGTTAGGCTTCATAAGCTGCATTTGAACTTAGGCATTAAAGAAGACTAATGACACATGAAAAGAGCAGAATCGAAGTTAACTACAAATGAAAAAATAAGGAGGAATACAATAAGAGAGACTACATGAACTCTCAAGTTCAAATACAAATCAGTACATGGGGTTTTTACCTTCTACTTAACAGTTCTCAGAAGCTGTTTCTACAACCACAAGACAACTTGTTTCAGAGTTGTTCTCCTCTGTTACTTCATCTTCTTATCCTGTTTTGCTCACATACCATCTCCATTTCAGTTATTAACCAAAATATCACTGAGCAATAATTCTTGGACGAACAGAAACCAATCAGCCAACATTGATCATTCCATTTCCATCTAACTACAATGAATGACAACAAAGCCTACCACCAATTTCATCATCAACCTTCCACGAAGTCGATTGATATACTAGCAACCCCACTTAGAAATCACCATCTTCTGTTGTTTCCTTCATTAACATCAAGTTCCCATCCTCTACGGCGTCTTGATGTGGAACTGAAACTACTCCTCTGACTTATTCTAGAATCCGAACTAGAACTAGAAGTGGATGATTGATTCCTGCCAAAACAAGAGAACAAACCACGGAGAACTCTCCTCAACCCCCCTCTTTCCTGAGAAACACTTCCATTCGGCCCCCATGAAATCCTCCTCGGAACCCCATTATTGTTAAATCCACCATCCATCTCTGTGTAAACAACAGGCAACTCTCTCTCCCCACTTCTCCTCCCTCCGGAAAACCTTCCCACGGCGAATCCACCTCCTGGCAACCTCCATATTGTAAGTCCAACAGTCTCATCATTATTCACAATCTCGTTCCCTCCTCTGTTCACCGAGGTTGTATCACGATGATAGTTACTATCATTATTATCATCATCATCCGATGGTAATTCGTGTCTACAAACAGGACATGAATTTCGCAATGAAAGCCATGGCAATATGCAGTCTTGATGATATAAATGCTTGCAGGGCATTTCCCGAGCCTCACTCCCAAAGTCAAAGGCCTCTTTACAAACAGCGCAATGTGATTCGGTAGCTATATGTTGATCAATTATCTCCACTGTGGGCATAGATTCAATTGCCGCCTTCGATGCAGGCGGATTACTGTCAATTCTCCCAATACCATTCGCCTCAATTTGGGACAATTGATCCAGCAATCTGTCAAAACCTGACCCAAGTAGAAATTCCGACATGCTATCTGGTAAGGGACGTAAACCCGACCCTGCTCCGTCATCATAATACAGTGCAAATCCACCTCCGGCCGTGGCACCGCCTCCACCATCATTGGGTCCACGGAGGACAATCACCGGGTTGAACGGTGACCTATCACCCCCATTTCTCCGGTTCCTCCTAAGCCTCGGACTGGAACTCAAACCCGACCCGGAAACCGACCCAGGTCCCGATTCCGGATCCCGCGTCATGTACATAGTGGCGGCCGGAAAACGCCGTCTGCGGGAGTCGGACAGCGAAGATTGGGTCGCATTTTCGATTTGTTCGACAAACCCACCATTGCAATCGGGGCAAGCAATCGAATCTTCGGTCCACACCCTAACAAATCGGTTGCATCTGTAACACCAATATGCTGAGTTCATCGACATCTAAAATTTATTTCAAACAAATCTATTCTTGAAAATCACAAATTTTATTTCAGATCTGAAAATTGATTAATTCTCCAAAAAAATTCAACAGATCTTGACAAAAATTGAAAAATCAAGACCCAAAATACATAAATTTAGACACGACAGGAGTGGGTAAGGAAAAATTAAAGGGAGGCGAAGAAGAGTTTGGGGACGAAGATATTCAGATAGGGAAAAAGGAATATAAGAGAAAAGGGCATGTATAGGTAATAAAATTGTGGGTGCAGAGGTAAATATGGAGTTAACGTGTGGGGTTATCAGCGTGCAATCAACGATTTGAATGAATAAAGCATGTCATTTGAACGGTGTAAATAGAATTAAAGAGAGCGTGGTTTTTGGGAATCTATAGCGCGTGAAGTTATGGAGAAGATTTGTAGATATTGTATTGTCCTAAACAGGTGACATGTCCTGTTATGGTTGGTCAATCAACTGCAAATTATTGACTGATAATTCACAGGACAAAGTGCATCAGTAGTCCTCATTCTCTATTATTTATTGCAATTTGATATCTAAACTTTAAAATGATGCATTTGAATTAACTTTTGTATTCAATTGCAGTCGTTGTCTTACGAACATTAAAATAATAGAATAACAACCCTTGATTATAAACAAATTTGAGAGTGGACATGATTCCATTTAATTCTAATTTTAAAATAATTAAATCGAACAATGAACAAATGATTTTTTTTATAATGGAATCAAATGATTTTTTTTCTTTAAGATATTGAACCAAACTGGAACCAAACCATTTGGTTCTAATTTGGTTATAGTTTCATTACTGATTGAGAAAAAAAAAAAATTTGACGAAGAATGATCGAAAGTTGAGGTTTCAATTTCAGAAATTCATGCGACAATGATAGTTGAGCGGGCGATAAACGGCAGGTGCTAGTTGTTGATATTCATTTGAAAGTCGGTATATAAATTGAAAATGAGAGAAAATGATAAACGAATTAATGTTTGAGTCTCCAAAATGAATTAGGATCTCTAATCTTCACATTGTCATTGAGAAATGAGAAAATTAGAGATACATGATTTTTTTTTTGTTCTGATTTTCAATTGAATTTTGATTTTTTTGGTGTAAATTGTGATTCACTAATTTGTGTGTGTGTGTGTGTGTGTATTATAATAATAATAAAATTTAAATATTGAGTTAACTAGAACTGAACCGATTTAGAATCAGAATCAAATGGTTCTCAGTTTTAAGAACAAAAACCATTAATTTCTTATTTTTGTAAAACCGAACAGAATCGCTCCGCTTGGTTTAATTTGATCATTTTGTCCACCCTTATCTAAAACGTTCCATCGATACCTGCGCTTCTAGATTCTTCCATACTTCATGTTTGCATGCTACAATTTTGCCCATCTTAAAATAATATAAACCAATATGCGTTCCATCTTATTATAATGGCCTTACACTAAAATTCAATTGTGGTATAGATCTAAAGTGACCATGGCTTGCGAGGTGTATAATTTGCTCTTTTAAGTTTAGTCTAATCAGTGGCGGAGCTAACATCCTACGAGTGGGCATGACAGTCTGTGCTGACTTCGTAGAAATTTACCATTGCCTCGAAGCGGATATGGGGCGGTACAAGAAACTTAGTCCCTCCCCCTCCCCTGCAACCCACCTCCTTTGAAATTAATTTAAAATTTAAGGTTTTTTATCAAATAAAAATAAAAGATTTATCATTTAAAATTATTTTTAAAGAGAATATAAGTTGCTCTTAACAAATTGGAAAAAAAAATATTTACTAACTAAAAATATATAATAAATAATAAATAAAATAAATAAAAAAGAAAAAGAAAAATAAACTGAACGATAAATGGGGTAGAGAACCGTCCTCACCCCGAACACACCTTGCTCACTTTAATCAGGCATGAGGACTGGTTAATGTGACAAAAATACTTGATAGGATGGGGGTGGAAATAATCAATATGTCCCATACCCGTCCATTGCTATCCCTACATGAAATTTTGTAAATGACAATTTTGCTTTCTACCAATGTATTGACACGAGAAGTTTGTTTAATATTATATATTCTAATTAATTCCAACTAAAGATACATAATAAAGTTATTAAATTCACAATGAACATTGACAAGTGCATTTTCCCCGTTAATTGCTGGGGCCAATTCTACCAACTTATATAATTAAATATGTGAAAATTACATCATATCAAAATTTTAAACTTCCAATTTTAAAATTCAGATTTACAAATTTTTATTTCAAAAATCAAATGATAATTAAAATTTTAATAATTATATTATAAATTAAATATATATATATTCATTCTATCCAATCTTACACACCAATATCCTAATTATTTCAACTTCTCCATTTTCTCTCTCCTCTCTCTCTATTCTACCTCACAGTCGCCATTTTTCTCTCTTCTCTCTCTCACTATCTCTCTACTCTACCTCCCCTTCTCTCTACCTCATAGTCGACACCAGACGAGAAGACGCCAGAGCAGCGCTGCTTGAGATCGCACACCGCCTTCGCTCACACCCCAGCGATCTGCTGCGCAGCCATTGCGACAGCTTCGTCCCTGCAGCGATCTGCGAAGCACCGCATGGTGGCGACAGTTCAATGGTGTTGGTTGTGGTAAGGCCTGTAGCGAGGAATGAAGAAGACGATGGTTTGAATGGAGTGGTGGTGCCGATGATGATGGCTGTCAGTGGGAGGCAGTGGTGGTTCACGACTGGAAATTGTGGTGGCGATGGTGATGGTGGTTGCTGTAGGGTTTGGAGGGGGAAGAAGCAAGGTTGAATTTGGGTTAGCTAATGAGGTAGGCTAGGTATGGACTGTAGTGTGGTTTTGGGTACTGGAGTATTTTGAAAGTGGTTGAGGTTTTGTTGGTAGTGACGGTGGCACTGGTGGGGTGGTTCAAGACTAGGGATTGTGGTGGTGGCGATGGTGGTTGCTGTAGGGTTTGGAGAAGGAAGATGCAATGTTGAATTTGGGTCAGCTAGTGAGGTAGGCTGGGTATGGGCTGTAGTGGGGTTTTGAGTACTGGAGTATTTTGAAAGTGGATGTGGTTTTGATGGTGGCGACGACGGCTGGTTTGTCGCAGTGGTGGTGGAATGACGTGACGATGTGATGGTGTTTCTCTGCGATGTGTTGAATAGTGTAAGGTGGTTGTATTGCTGTTAGGAGGTGGTGGTGGTGGTTCTGGCGGCGAAAGTGGCAGAGTGCTGCTGGAGGGAGTGGTGCGATGGTGGTCATAAGTGTTGGTTGTGGTCACAAATTATTTGGTTAATTGTGACCATCAAATTGGTTAATTTGTGACCAATAAACAATACGTAACCAATGAAAAAGTTAAATTGTGACCAAGAAATAACGTGTGACCTATTTTTTTTTTAATTTGTACCGATAATTTAACAATTTGTGATTGTCTACTAAATTGTGATTTATAATATTTGTAATTTGTGACTGATAAATAAATTGTAACGTATAAATTTTTTGATTTGTGATCGATGAATAAATTGTGATCTATAAAATTTTTGAATTGTGACCGTAAAATAATTTGTGACATATAAAATTTGTGATTTGTGACTAGTTACAAGAAATTTGTGACTTTAATATATTTAATTAATAAAATATATGTTTAATTAATTAATAAATATAATTAATTTTTTTTTTTGAGATTTGAAATTTTAAACTTGATGTCTTAAATTTGAAATGGGTAAAACTTAAACTCTTAGTTTTGAATTTTTCCCATTAAATAATTTCCCAACACCATCTTCTCCACGATGGCCACTTTTAACAAGCCTCTTGTTTTCTTCTGCGAGATCTATTGTCTAGCTTCATAAAGGTTACGGATTAAATCATATTTTCTAACGAAAATAAGGCTGTTTAGCACTCAAATAGCTAGAAACCATCCATTATGGAATCTAGTGCTGCAAAAATGGAATGGAGACAAAATGCAATAAAAAATGGTTTAGTGTCCCAGGTAGGGGAGGATTGTGGTAGGTTGATAACAAGCTTAAAACTTTGTTGGAAAGATTTGTCACGTGAACTCAGGGAGAATTGCAGTCCCCAAACTTTCAAATTGTTGCGGATAATATTCAAGCATTTCATTTTTCCACTCATTTTCTCAAACATTTCATTTCGATTGTAGTTGGAGAAATTGGACCGTCAGTCATCCCAAAAAAATCAATTTAACAACATTTTGATTAATTTTA